>RJWM01004674.1:0-97018 GCA_004363535.1 Dasyprocta punctata | reverse complement strand
ACTTGTCAGAATGACTGTGTGTTTAATCAACTGACTTAATTTTCCCCATTTTTTTCTTCTCTCAGCCTTTCTAGTTTTTAGCCACTGTTAGGTCATGCCAGCCTTAGTAAATATTTATTGTGCTTCTCCTTAATTACTGCTTTTATTCCTGAAAGATGCCTCTTCTAATTTTGAAATACTGCAATCTGAAGTGGAAGTCCGTGTCCTTAACTTAAAGGGAAATCTCATCTATGGAACTCTACAAGTTAGTTTCCTATGAAATCAACTGTACATTTCTACTCTGCTAATTGTGTGGCATCATGGTAAACTTCTGTTTAGTTTAAAATCACGTATGTCATATCCAGGGTCTTTGCACCTGCTTTTTCATTTGTTCTGTGCTAGTTGCATTGTATCATCTGATGTTCACGCCAGTCCTTGGTGGTAACATCTCTGTCTCCTTTGAGTCGATGGGGAAAGTGAGCATCAGAAAGGCCAAGTGACTTTCTCAAGGTGGCCTGGAATGATGTTGGAGCCAGAACATCACTTTGTGTCCACTTGGTTTCAAAATTCTGTAGCTTGTGGCTTCAAAAACTTTCCACATTAGTTGAATAAATAAGACGTAAATATATAAGAACTAGAAAGGATAAAAGACACTTAAAGATGACAGTAGAAGAAATGTTGAAAGGCAGTAATTGTTTACCAGGTGAATTACATTAGCAACTGGAAAAGTAGAATTTTAGGAGAGAAAGGTCATTTTAGACTCTGGTAGTAAGGGATAATTTATGAGGGAAAAGGTATTATTATCTAATTTTCATATAATTGTTTTAAGACAGTCCACAATGAGAAATAAAACATGGAAATATGACCTTGGTAATTGCCATGCATTGCACATCAAATTCCATGATGTGTTTTTCATGTATTTTATATGTTATGTTAATTTTTGCAAAAGCCTTATACAGACAGATAGTAATACCTCCTGTATGCAGATACTGGACCTGAACTTGAGCTTTAGGGTTTAATAATGTGTAACGGGGCAAGGCTAAAACCAAGCCATTTTGACTTTGAGACCTGTGTTCTCGTGCTGTGCTGTGAAAGATGCCTCTTATTTACAGATTTTTGCTTCAGTCCTGCATACTCAATTATAACTTAAAATGATTCCATAAAACACAGGGAAAAGAAACTCAAAGTGACTGACGTGGTTAGTATAAACAGAGAAAGAATGCCAGGGAACTAAAATTTATGCATTTTAAAGTAGAGTCAAAATGCACTTGACTTCTGTTGACAGTGAGTTCAGGGAGGAGGCCAAAGCTAGCATTTAAAATCTGCCCATTAAATACCAGGCGGTTGCTTTGCCACGCTTCTTGTGGTTATTCATGTTTGGGGAATTTTCCCCCCTTGATGCCCATTTTTAGACATGAAATCTTTTTCTTCCCTCTCCTCTCTTCCCCTTTACCCTCTTCCTGTTAAAGAAATCAAAACTAAGATCTTCTCTATGGAAGTGCTAAATTTACTAAATTGACACCTGAATGATGTCTGAGGGTTGCTGATTGTATTTATTGGCTCTTCTCTCAGATTAAACTTGTGGCACCGTGGTCAGAGCTCTCTAAAAATACCGTCTTCTCACACAGTAATTATTACAGTTGCATTGTGGTGCAGCGCCAAACCCAAAGCCTGCTGGATTTGTGGCAAGTGAACACATTCAGTGCCATTAGTGTGTTTGTTGTGGTTTGCAGCTGCCCACGAGCTTGTCGTTGTCTTCAGACTCTGGTGTGGGTAAGGGTTGTCACGGCAGCCAGGGGGAAAGGGGAGGGACTTTTCTATACTGTGGAATCTTTGAAGCCAATTAGTCCTTGGTGGTAAGTAGTGTGAAGTATATACAGATTCATGCTCTGAATTCTGTGATGCTGCCCTTTCCTTCTTGAATGCATGGTAGTGGGAAGGCCTCCTGTTTCCTACTGTCTTCTGCTCCCTCCAGAGAGCTGAGCTTACTCTCCCAATCCCTGGGACCTTGCAGTGTCTGTTTTCTGAGTGCAACTATGGCCAGCCCTTCTCTGCATGTCCAGGGTTATTGGGACTCTGTTTCTAGGCCTGGACAGGACCTTTGCAGACCTATTTTAAAGCATAAATTTAGAATTCCAGTTCATTTTGATATGGGATGACTTTGAATGCCTACTGTTTTTGGAAGACAGTGTTGCACTGTGGTTAACAATGAGGCCTATGTGTAAATTGGTTTCATTGTTCCTACTTCTTTGCTGTTGGTCAGGAGTAAACAATTTTACCTGTAACTATCTAAACTTCCTCAGTTGAGAGAAAATATGAACTAGAGGAAAAATAATCATTGCAGAAGGCCACAAAGGTTAAATATGCTCAGATGTGTGGACCATTCATTGTGTGACAGGCAGTGGAACATTCTGTAAATCTTGGCTCTTACTGTTACTGCTTCACAGTTGTGGTTTGTTGATGCTGTGCTCAGTGCTGGACACAGGATGGATCCTCAGTGGTTCTTAGAACCCCTAGTCCACCAGAATACTCACAATAGAACTGTGTGCCGGGGAACGCTGTGGCAGAACACGCTTCTCTCCTCTCACTTCCCCTCCTTACTCGGGTCAGTTTTGTCCCAAGCGTACTGCTTTGCCATCTGATGTACAGGCTGACATTTATTGTCTGTGTTTATCACTGTATCCCCAGCACCTGTAGTAGTGACTGACCTGGAATAGGTTTTGCATGAGAGAGATTGAATGAGTGAAGGTGGAAATAAATATGGGAGCTTCGATGGGATAACAGGAAACCAGCCTCCATGAGACAAGGAGGACTACAGAGACACCCGCTTCTTTTTACCTGGGACTCCGAAGGGGAAGAAAGAACTAGCCACCATCTGCAGAATAGAGATTTCAGCCAGAAGAGCCAATATGAGATATTCCAAAGTCTGAGCCATGAGTAAGGGCCATCGATCTCACCTGCTATCACATCACATCCTTTGAAGGCTAGATTACTATATGGAGATTGTAGAAAGTCATTTTCTGTTTGGTTACTTACTTTGTGTCAATCTGTTTTCTGGTCTAAATTCTGCTTATTGCAGGAAATTTACTTTTTTTAATGTAAGGTTTCTTATGGTAACTTTCTCTTTTTGCATGACAAGTTAATTTCTGTAATACCAGCTATTCCTTAGTGATATAATTATGCACAAATAGGACTAAATAATGATGATGATGATAATGATGATGACAATGGCATTTGCGGAGCACTTTGTGGTACATTCACTGAAGTATTTTCACTTGTTACTTTAGTTGAGCCTGTTTATAGCACTGTGAGGTATGTAGAATTGATTGGCATCTCTAGTTTGTACATATTTTTTCATTTTACCTAGGCCTTCGAAGTGTGTACGGCAGAGCTGGGGAGGTAGTTGAGGGGTGGAGTGGCTGTCCATCATGAGACCCAGGATTCAATCCCCAGCGCTGCAAAAATTTTGTGTGTGTTGCACTTCTCAGATGAAGAAATACAAATGATAAATAAATACATGAAGAAATGTTCAACATCACTGGTCATTTGAGAAATGCAAATTAAAGCAATGTTGAGATTCCATCTCACTCCAGAAAGAATGACTGCCATTGCGAAATCAACTGATACCAAATGTTGGCGGGGCTGTGGGGAAAAAGAAGCCTTTCTCCACTGTTGGTGGGAGTATAGACTGGTGCAACCACTGTGGAAATCAGTGTGGTGATTCCTCAAAAAACTAGGGTTGGAAGACTCATTCAATGCAGCTATTCTTCTTCTGGGGATTTTCCCAGAAAAATTGAGAATGTCATGCCACAGTGATGTATGTGCACCCATGTCTATAGCAGCACAATTTGTAATAGCTAGATCTTGGAAACAACCTAAGTGCCCATCAACTGCAGAATGGATAAAAAGGATGTGGTATTTCTATAGAATGGAATATTACTCAGCCATAAGACAGGATAGTCTTGAGCTTTTATAGGTAAATGGAGGCAACTTGAGACCATACTCATAAGTGAAATAAATCAAACTGACATTTATAAGTATTGTATCGTCTTCCTAGTATAAAAAAATAATAAAAATAGAAAAAACTGAAAGAGTAGTAAAATCCAAAATGTACAATAGTTATTGTAATAATGAAAGGGTAAGAAAGTGCTCAAAAAGAAAGAACAACTGGGATAGGGGAAAGGAGAAAAGGAAGAAAGGAAAAGATTATAGGTATGTAGGTAGACATATATAAATGTATGTAAGTATATGTATGTGAGGTAGATAAATATACTACTAATCTCTGTTAGTTCATCAAAAAGAACAGTTTGTGCTGTCATTGATTGTTTAGTCATTTTTTATGCCTAGGTCTTGTAACCTGAACAACTACTTCTAAGATAACAATATGCAATATATTAACTAGTGTTAATTTTTTTGAAATTGTGTATGATTTCTATATTTTATTGTTTTGCTTTTTCAAATAAAAAAACAAAAAAGACAAATAAAAAAATTATGTATCTTTGTTACTGACTTACTAGGAAGTAAAGCAGTCCTGAACCTGGGCCCAGATAATGAAGAGCGACACATGCCTGTGAAACCTGTCTTGCACCTCCATTCTAGTTCCCACTTAGCTTTCTGAGGGGCAGGAGTAGTTACAGTTACTCCCAGGTGCATGGTGACGAGCCGAGTTAGAAAAGAGGTCAGTGCCACACTGGCTGTGGGGCCCAAGTCCTCCTCTCCAGTGCACTTTGCAGTCATTCACTTTTCTCTCCAGGCACCATCCCTTCCCCAGCAACCCCTGCCCCGCCACTCTAAGGGTCCAACGCAGGTGGACTCTACAATAAGGTACATCCCCGGAACTTTTCCATTTTTATTTTGAGACAGGATCTTCCCAAGTTGCTCAGGCTAGCCTTGGGCTTGTGATCCTCCTGCCTCAGCCTCCTGGGTAGCTTGGGATTATAGGCCTGTGCTACCACACCTGGCTTGCCAGCATTGTCTGCCCTGTGTTATTTACTTTTGCTCCTGATCAGCCAAAACATTGACTGACATGTAGAAAATACTCAAGCATTTTGGAGGAACACATACTGAATTATGGTAGCCTAATTTCCTCTCTAAGGAGTCCATTTTGCTCTTGGCCTTTATGTAAGGTCCTGTTTATGGTTCAAAGGGATCAGAGAAGTGTACACACACTTGGTCAGAAGTTAGAGGTTTGTAAATAACCAGGGAAGGTGTGGCCTTCATTTTCTAAGCAATAAGACTAAGAATCCAGGTCTTTAGAACCCAGCTGATGACTTCCTTGACATCATTAGAAACTAGTATTCACTGTTGTGATGGTGAACTGTTTAGAGCGGTCAGTGATAAAAATAGCCTGCAGGGGCACACATACCATAGATTTGTGACCACTGTTATAGGGAATCTAAGTGCATTTAGATATGTACGTGTTGTATTTTGCCTTCCAGATATTTTTAATGTATTAGCACAGTTTGTGTTGTTTTTACTTATGTTACGAACCCTTTTATTTGTTAGGCATACATTAGAAATTGGCATGCTTCATTGTGATAGAAATTTGTTTGCAGAAATACTGTTATCAGATCTTACCAAGTGTGAATCTTATTTAACAAAAATACTCATTTTCAAAAGTATCTCTGATGAAGGAAAATCAAGTTTTGTTTTTGTTTTCTCTTTCTTTTTTTTTTTTTTTTTTTTTTTTTTTTTTTTTTTTTTTTTTTTTTTTTTTTTTTTTTTTTTTTTTTTTTTTTTTTTTTTGAGACAGGGTCTTGCTATGCAGTTCAGGCTCGCCTTGAGTTCACTTTGGTCTTGAGCTCACAATGATCCTCCTGCCTCAGCCTCCCGAGTGCTGGGATTACAGGTGTAAGCTACCACACCCGGCTCACTCTCCTTTTGTTGAAGAGGATACTGTATGTTAATTTGGTTGGATGAAATGATTTTTCCACCTGGTATTTTGACCTTGAATTTTTAGAACTTCTAAAAATAAATTTTCTTCCTGTAGTCTTTCTTTTATAGTCCCATTAATTTTCTCAGTATTTTGTATCATTTAAATATCTTACATGTAGTGGCTATGTATATTTGTCATTCATTCCTGTATTTAACATTGATAGTTAAGGTGTAAGAGGGGCAGGTGTTGTGTCTCTGCTCATTGATTCTCTATCAGTGGGCTTCAGATATCTGTGGAATGAACCATTGTATTCACTGCCTATTGTGTTCAATACTGTGCCAGAACTGGAGTAGGAGAAGAAACTAGAGTTGGTGCACTCTGCTTTCATGATGTGTGTAGACATGAAGCAGGAAGTAAATAAAGGTGAGGCTGCCAGGTTGCAGTGGGGCGGTGCCAAGCAGTGCCAAAGAGTGGGCTCGAGGTGCGCTGGGAAAGGCTTTCACGGAGTGGCACACTTGAGAGTGAGTTTAAGACTTCAGTGAGATTGAGAGAACAGAGAGAAAGAAAAGCACCATGTGCAGAGTCATGGAGCCCTGACTAACTGCGGTGGCCTCCTGAGTGATGAAGTGTTACCATTCTTTAAAATTAGCCTTCACGGACTGTTTTCACGTTATTGAACCTTGTCTCATGGCGGTGTTTCAAGAGTTCTGTATTTTAAATGAGTGTTCAGCATTTCAGATTAAAAATCTTATTTCCAGAAATTGTTACTCTGTGTGCATGTGTGTAGGTACACATGTGTATGTATATGTATTTCTATGTACCTGTGTTCATTCATGTGGGATGTCAATGTTAATATATATCTGTAGCATATAAATATGCTTACATGAAGAAATATATGTGGTTCTAAGATACATATTCATGTGTTACACACATACACACATACATGATTTTAACTTGTATACTTGTCGCTGATCCTTTTTTGGTAAAGGAATCACTTATATCAGTATTAGAAACAGAACTAAGAGGGAACTAAAATTTTTTAGAACACTGAATTGTTCTTGCCAAATTATTGAGCAAGTGGCTTTATCAGGTAGACAGGATAGATTGCAGGAGGAACCTTGTTTCTTTCAATTAATGAGCTGTTAAAATAACTTTCTTACTGTGAATAGGTTCTGCACCCTGGCAGAGATAAAAAGTTTTGATACCCACTCCAAATTCAGCTTATTAGGAAAAATACTTCTAAAAAAAGGCTTAATTTATGCCTTTATCTGTTCAGTGCTTGCATTCAGCAACTACAGATTAGAGAAAGTTAACGTTAGCAAGTTTCGACATAGTACCAGGTGTCCTTTTGAAAAATTATGCCATCCTCAACAATAGGGGTAGTTGAAAAACCAAGATGAGGAAGTGGGACTATTGATATTCAAGTATGGGTTTTTTATTTGATTGAGAGTCTGGCTGTTGCCAGAAGCAGAGAAAGAACTTGTGTTTAATTGGAGGCTACTAAAAACCACCTTAGTTTGCACATTGCTTGGCAGTGCAGCAGGTGGAAGGGTTATTACTGTGGATTCGGCATACAGGTGCTCTCAGCTCATAACTGATGCTTCAGAGACATCTTCTGAGTGCATCCCATTGAGTGTGTGTGCCCAGCTAGTCTTGTGACCAGAATCCAGCAGTGATATTTAGCTGGGAAAACTTATGAAGATAACTTAACCCTTCAGAGCTTTCCTATTGTTGTGACTATTAGGATATATCATACGTAAACACCTAGCAAAGTACCTGCAGATGGTGGATGCCTGTACTGCAAAAAAGCAGTAGCTACTGTTATGGTCAATATTTTAATGTTATTATCCACTTGTAGCTTATTTCCTTTGGTAATTCTGTCCAAGCTCTACTTTCAGCTCCTTTAGGGTCTTATCCTTCTTGTTTACCTCTGAGCTCCAAGAGGAAAGGATCTGTTTTTGTCCACTGTTGTCTGCCATGGTGCTAGATACATAGCAGGATTTTCATCTACGCGATGCACACTGGTACGCTGAATTTCTTTGGTGGTGCCCTGTTCTTTCACATGTGGTATGGACATCTTTGACTTTCCTTGCCCAAGACTGTCCATTGCTCTGTCGAGCTCATGTGGTCGGTCTGTAAGTCCTTGGGGACAAGTGGCCTTCTTCACTCTACTGCCTCAGTTAAACATTCACTCATACTTTGGTGTTTTCCTAGCCATTTGAGCTTGGAGTGCTCCTTGTGGTTTTTGGATATGTATGGCAGGCTTTTCCTGATGGTTCCACTTACTGGTTGCATGTCGTTGGTCAAAATGAAGTGACAGATATTTTGTTTTAAAGATCACGTCTTTAAATTTGTTTTCAGTACTGGGGGTTGAGCCCAGGGGCTTCACTTGAGCCCTCCCTCCATCCGTCTCTCTCCTCCCCTCCCTCCCCCTCTGTCTCCTCCCCTCTCCCCCTCCCTCCTCCTCCCCCTCTCTTGTTCCTTCTCTTTTGACAGAATCTGGCTAAGTCACTAGATTGAGCTTAAACCCGTGATCCTCCTACCTCAGCCTCCCAAGAGTGCGGGCATCACAAATGTGCTCCAGCATGCCTGGCTAATTTTTTGAATGATTATAGACAGTAATGTTACACTTGCAGAACTACTGTAACATTTTGTAGTTATGGGTCACTTATTATAGCCGCGCACCTCACGTTCCTCAGCACAGGCCTACTGTATCTAGAGAAGACTGAGCTGCTTGCTTAGGAGCGAGAAGCTGTCCCTTCAGACCTGCAGGTGGAAAGGAAGTGCCTGTTAATGCAAGGCCAATGCTGGTTTGTTTTAATGACTTCGCTGGAGTTGTAAAGATTAAATAAGATCATTACCGCGAAATGCTTTGGGCATAGGAAGTAGTTAAATATATGTTGGTTTGATTTTAAGTCTCGTGTCATGAAAGTTTTCTGATTTAGTGAGAATGCTCTAGAGTCACCAGCACTCAAATGTCGTAATGTAGTGAAAATCCATGAGGTCTGAAGGAGACCGGATGCTCTTCCTCCTCTCTAAGGTCATTATTGTAGAAATCGTGTTATTTCTTCACTGCTTGGTTGGATTTTCCCGTGAAACTGTTTGGGTAGTTTCTGTTATTGATGGTTTGCATCTATAAATTCAATTTGTTCTGTAGATATAGGTCTAACTTGTTTATTTGATGACTTTGGTACTTTGTGGCTTTCACAGTATTGGTTCATTTCATCTCGGTTGTGGAGTTTATCTGTGTGACATTGTTCCTGATATTCCTCTGTTAATATTTTAATGTTTGCGAGATCTTTGGTAATATCTCCTCTTTTATCGCTAGTAGTGGGAATGTCGCCCCCACTTTTTGTTTTCTTCTCTCCCCTCCTCCCCTTTTCTTCCCCTCCCTTTCCCTCTCCTTCTCTCTTCTCTTCTCTCTCTCTCCCCACTTTTCTTCCATTCTTTTCTGCTACTGAGAATTGAACTCAGGACCTTGCACTTTCCAGGCAGGCGCTTATGCCACTGAGCTATGTCCCTGGCCCTCCTTCCTTCCTTTTCAGTGCTGGAGATCCAACACAGAGTCTCCGGCATACTAGGCAAGCACTCTTATCACTGAGCTGTATACCCAGGCAATTTCATGGTTTCTTTCTTCAGTCTGTCGGATTTTATCCATTTTATTGATCTTTTGAAAGAATAGTTTTCATTTTATTGATATTTTCTATTTTCATTTTCACTGATTTCACTCTTTGTTTTGGGGATATTTTGCTTTTTCTATTGATTTCTTTAGGTGTATCTTAGATTGTTGATTTGGTACTTCTGATGTAAGTGTTCAAGTTGTAAATTTCTAATAGCTGCTTCCTATAAATTTTAATATATTGTTTTCATGTTTTTAGTTCAAACTGTTTCCTAATTTTCCCTAAATATTTTTTTGATCTAATGATTATTTTAAAATGTATTTTTAATTTCCATGTGTTTAGAGAATGTCCTGGTATCTGTTAGTGAATTCTAGTTTATTTCCCTTACATTCAAGGAGTATACCTTGTATGACTTAAGTACTGTTGACTTTGCTAAGGATATGCTTTGTTTTTGATGACTGCTCCAGATGCACAGAAAACCATATATTCTGGTGGTCTGAGTATAAGAGTTTAATAAATATCAATTAAATCCTGTTCGTTGATAGTAATTTTTTATATATATTATTGCTGATTGTTTTGTCTGCTTATTTTATCCCCTGTTGAGGGAAGATTGTTGAAATTTCCAACTGTAATCCTCTATTTCTCTTTAAAATTCTTTCATATTTTTGCTTTATGGATTTTGAAGTTCTGTTATTAGGCATGTACATGTTTTCCGTAAATTTATATTGGTATGTGTTCCTCTCAGGGTAAACCTTCCATCATTATGTGACATAACTCTGTGTTTCTGATAGTGTTCCTTGTCCTGAAGAGGACTTCAATATTAATATAGAAACTCTAGATTTGTTTTGACTTTTGATTTTATGTCTCCTTCCATCTTTTTATGTCTTAGCCTATTTATTATATTTAAAGTGAGTTCATTTAGAAACCATATCATCAGGTTTTTTTTAAATGTATTGTAATGGTTCTGTTTTCAGTTAGCTTTCTTAAACCATTTGCAGTTAGCATTTTAATTATATGTTTGCATTTAGTTCACATCATTTTATTTTCTGTAACTTTTCCCTCCATAAATAAAATTGAGCTAGAATACAAACACACTCATTTGTGTACCTATTGTATTCTTTGTGTACGGCTTTTCTTGCTCTGTGATAACAAAATTGGATAGTCGTAGGGACCGTATGACTCACAAAGGCTCTTATTCTCTTATTGTTTTACAGAAAGATTTTTAACTCCTGTTCCAAATCAAATCATTATTGGGAAATCTGACACACTGTTTTATATCAATCCTGGTATTAAAGGCGAGTCACTGTGGGCTTTGGAGTAGACATGTCTCAGTGTGTAGTAACAGTCTGTCACTCATTAGCTTTGTAAAATATAAGCTGTGAGCCACACGTTAGTGACATCACAAAATTAAAGTATGTTGTTTCGAGAAAGTATCGAATGAACTTCTTTTTCTTTGCCTTGGTTTCCAGTATGATCTATAGATGTCTGTTTAACCCAGTAAAGTAAATTAACTAGATGTTACCAATATCAGAGTGAGTTAATCTCCCTTTCCCTGCAGTGGCTTCTGGCAGAGTATGAATCCCTTGGTTTCAGTGTCTAGGAGTGAGAGGTCCTTTTTCCCTAATTCTTCTTGATTAGCCTACTAGCAATTGTTTTGTGTTTCCTCCAGCTTACCCATCTCCTGTCTGGCAGGGAGACCTTCCTGCCATTTGGATGTTGTAAATCCAAAGCCACTGTTTCTTGCAATCAGGGCGTCTGTGCAGATTAAAGGTGAGAATCAGGTTTTGTCTTCAAGTTTAAAATTCAGCAGGAAACAGTATAGACAGTACTGTGTGGACAGTATCAGTACCTGAACTTCTGAGCTAATGCAAAATACCTTTTCAGTTGAAAATAATAAGTGAAAAGAATAATGATTTATAAAAAAGGAAACTAAAAGTTTTTCTTTAGTTTAAGCAGTTTTGTTTCCGAAGCTCCTATGTATGATAACAATCACAAGAACATTTTCTGAGTTTTATAGTTAAAGGGACAAGACAAAGGTCTGCTGATACAGAGTAGAGGATGAGAGCTGGCATAGGGACATCCTGGGAACCACACTAACAAAGGGTTTCCAGCTAGAAGAAGCTGCTGTCTAAATTGATAATGGCTTTTACTCAGATAACAGGAATTTTTATTTTGGAATTATTTTCTTAAATGCTACCTGTTAGTCGTAGATGTAGATTTCTGTATTCCTGGTGTGGTCAGAGATTTAGGTATCTGTATCTTTATTTTTGCTGAAAATGTGAGTTCAGCTTTTGGTCATATTGTTTCCTTTTTTTATTCATTTAATATTAGTAGTGCTTCCCTGAATTGATGCATGCATGAATTGATGATTTATTATTTATATTGTTGGTGTCACTTCCCTCTGTCTCATTTCCCACAAATAGATTGTGAGCGATTAGAGAGTCTGGATCAGGTTTGGTTCTGTCCTGTCCTGTCTCCTGTTCTGTCCTTTGCTTTCCTTTCCTTTCCTTTCCTCTGTATGTGTGTGTGTGCATGTTCCTGTGTCTGTTACCTTTTTTATGCGAAGACTTTTAAAAAGACACAGTATCTGAAATTGTATCTTATATGCCTAAATAATTGTGAGGTAAGTATTTTGTGTGTGGCCCCTTATTGTCCAACCACTGTTATATACTTGGCATTGGAACTCCTCAGATTTTACGAAAAACAAAAATATTTTCCTTTCCAAAAAGGAGAAAAAAAATCAGACATAAATAAACTAGAACTTATGTGTTCTGTTGAGTAAGCTTCATTCTATTTAGGTGAATAAATATTATTGAATGAAGGTAAACATCTCATGGTGTGTGCATGTGTGAGAGAGAGTTTCATTTTGAACTTAACTATACCAGAAAATTGATTTGGTTTGTACAGCTGAGATCCTAAGAGCCCATCAGGTAATGGGCAGTGGTGTCTTGATTGGATAGTCAAGGGGTGTTGACACAATTTGTAAAGTAGATTAGCAGAGCTTTTCAAAATGTGGTCTGTGAGCCATGAGTTCCTTAAATGCTTACAGGGGTTTTGCACAGACAAAATGATAGGGTCATGGTTGTTTTTACAAAGATGTCATTTGTATCTTTTTCTGTGTGCTAACAATTTTACTGATAAGGCAAAAGTAATTGGTACAACTCCTGGCCCCTTAGCAGAAATCAAAGTAGTGACATCAAGCAGTACTTACTGGTGATAATTTTATTTTTCACTCAGATGCTGACAGCTTAAAAAACAAAACAAAACAAAACAAACTACTTTCACTTAAGAATGGAGCTGTAGAAATTATTGGTAGTAGTGAATGCAACTCTTTGAGTATATTATAAAATTATTCTTTGTGAGGGAAGGGGAAACCCATGTGTAGCACTTACACTGGGTGCTGTAGTGCACATTTGTCTCAAGGAGAGTCTCAAATACAATTTTGATTGTCATTTGCCAGCAGGTAAGGATTCTTCTGATGAAGTAATGCAAGTAATGGATAAGAAAGCATTTCGAGTAGTAGACTTTGCTGGTTAGGTATTAGGGTTGTTTGCGCTACATATGTGCTTCATTTTATTTATTTAGCTGTGCCTTGCATATTTTAAAACAAAATGTATTTTATGTTTACTTTATACCAGTAATTCAGATATTTATGTGTCTGTGGAACTAATTTGCTTAGAGAAAGCCTTTTGTCTAGAGAGAGTATTAAGCTATATCAAAGAAAATGGAAAGGAGAAAGGGAATATGAAATTTGTGCACTACTTTAGTTTTTGTGTAGGGTGAAATCAAGGTCCTTTGGTTTGCATGTGCATATTGAAGTGTTCTAGCACCCTCTGTTAAACTGATTGCTCTTTCTTTACTGAATCATCTTTGGATCTTTATCAAAAAACAAGGAAACATACATTCATGGGTATAGTTCTGGACAATCATGTTTCTCTTTAAGCTAGTAGCACATTGCATTGATTACTGGAACTTCATAATAAGGTGCAGTCTTTCAGTGGTGTGAGTCTTTCAAAATTTTTTCCCCATCATTTTCTTCACAATTCACATAAGGTCTTTTGACCACACCTACGTTTCAGAATCAGCTTACAGATTTCTGTAAAATCCAACTGTGGCTTTGATAGAGATCACAAAAACATTATAAATTAATTTTGGAAAATTGTCATCTTAACAATATTGAGTTTTCTGATCCATGGACATAGTATAAATCTTTATTAGACAGGTCTTTTAAAGTTTCTAACAATAGTGTTTAAAAATTTATAGTGTATAGGTTTTAAACATCTTTAAAAATTTATTCTTCATAATTTTATATTATTCAAATGTTCTTGTCTTAAATTTCAATTTCTAATTTTTTGTGATCCTACAAAAAATACAGAATAGCAAATACTGAAGTATGGAATTTTTGCATTATAAACATCCTTACTTATATCCAGTTAGTTTATAAAATTCACTTATTACTTCTAGTGGCTTTGTTTTAGATAGTGAAGGCTTTTCTAGATCTTTTTTTCCATGAATAAATGAATAAAGTCTATTTTGCCTTTCCCCTCCCCCTGCTCTGAATTACCTTTAGATTTCTTTTTCATTTTACAGTACTAAGACCCCAGTAGCCTGTAGGGAAGATGAGATTAAAAGAAGATGTTTGGTCTTTCTTTCAGAATTGGGGAATTCACTCAGTTTTTGAACATTAATTGTGACATTAATGGATGGGCGTGGTGGCAGACACCGGTAATCCCAGCTTTGGCGAGGTGGAAGCAGGAGGATTGCCCTGAGTTTGAGACCAGCCTGGGCTACATAGTGAGTACAAGGCCGGTTTGAGCTACATAGTGCGACTCTGCCTCAAAAAACCAGGACTGGGAGTTTGGCTCAATGGCTTAAGCACTTGACTGGCAGGTGTGAAGTTGTGAGTTTGATCCCGGTGCTGCCAAAAAAAAAAAAAAAAGCAAATTTTCTCCTTTTCACTAGAGTTTGTTGGTCGTTTGTGATTTCATATGTCATTGATTGTATTTTACCCTTTTTAGAAATGTCTCTTCTGCCAAAATCTGATTTCCTTGAGGTCAGGGCTGGGTTTAATTATTGTTTGCCTGCTGCCAGGCAACCCCAGATGCTGAGGCGGTCACCGGAGGTGGGTGAGGAGGGAGCTGAGTGTGTGATTAGAGAACAGTGGAGAGCAGGGTGTCAGCAGCTGATTTCTGTCTCTAGGAACATTATGAGGGAGAATTTGGGGATGCCTGTCTGAGATACAGAAGTAGGTTACTTCTGTTTTAAGTGTAGACATGTAACTTAAAAAAACATTTCACAAGGTATAGTTTAAGCATTAAGTTTTCCTCTTGAAATGTAAGCATGTGCTATAGAGAAATGAGTTCTTTGCTAGAGAAGTGAAAGCAGACTACAGATGAGCAAAGGGTTACCACGGGCATAGAGCTGGCTTTGAACTCTTGAGCTGTGGAGAATGTCCAGTTACGGATCTGTAGCTGTGTGGCCATGGTATAGTGTTAAGGGAGCAGAAATAGGAAGGAACGCTGTACCTCTACATGGGCACATCATGCAGATAGACGGATATGTGTTATCTAACAAGATGATGAATTGAAGAACACTTTATTGGAAGCATCTTTTTAAACAAGTACCAGTGT
This sequence comes from Dasyprocta punctata, assembly GCA_004363535.1. Classification (NCBI taxonomy): domain Eukaryota; kingdom Metazoa; phylum Chordata; class Mammalia; order Rodentia; family Dasyproctidae; genus Dasyprocta; species Dasyprocta punctata. Next base: position 81,914 of record RJWM01004674.1, on the reverse strand, counting down.
TTGGGAAGAAAATGAAATAATCCACTACTGCTTAATACTGAGGCAAATGACTGCCTTGGTAATTTCCCAGAAACCCGAGGAACCTCAGGAAGTCTGTGGTTTAGTTGAGGCCAGTTAGCTAGTTCATAGAAAATCAAAGGGAAAGTAAAATTTTATGATCATTTATGATTCTTTCAGGTACCATTTATTTATTCAGTATGGTACTTGATACATACTCAGCAGGCACTACCCAAATTCGGAATTTTCTATGGACAAGCCAGATCTAAATAACTTATGCTGATTGCTACATAGTAGCATAAAGATAAATGCTTTTGAAAGATGAGTAAAATGATTAGCCAGGAATTAGTGGAAACTTCTGTTTACTATATAATATTTACTTGAATTAAATATTTTCTCCAAGAGTCGGGTGTGGTAGCACTTGCCTTGTAATCCCAGCAGTAGGGAGACCGAGGCAAGAGGATCATTGTGAGTTTTAGGCCAAACGGGGCTACAAAGTGAATTGAAGACCAACCTGAACTGCACAATGAAATTCTGTCTCAAAAAGACAAAAAAAAGGAAAAAAAAATTCTCTCCAAAGAGTATGGTAACCATCGCTGTAATCAGAGATACTACTAATAAGATGTAGGTTTAGTATTTCCTTCTTTACTTACTAGCTTAATAGACAAGAAAAGACCCTTCTGCACTTGTCTGCTTTCCTCACATATTACCAGTTATTTAGAAAACCTAAAATGTGTGTGTGTGTGTGTGTGTGTGCGTGCGCACGCATGTGCACGTGCGCGTGCTATTCAGGAGGCTCTCTGTAAGTGCCAGCTCACGTCTGCTTCTGTTCTTAAACTATCCATTACAGGTGATGACTAAACAGACATTTAATTCATAAAACAAGAACAAAACTGACTGAACTCTGAGTTGGTTTCCTTGCTTCTGTGTTTTTTTTTTTTTTTTTTAATAGTCAAGAGGCTTTGAACCTCTCCCGTTGTTTGTGCATGAGTGTACACAAAGGTATAAAGCCTTAGCGGTTGAGCTTTTAAAAACCCACATAAAATGCCAATGTGATATTGTTTTTCTTTCTGGTAAAAGTTTTTTGTTTTAGCATACTGTCTCTATGAACTAATGTAGGTATTGAACATGAAGCCTAATATTAGACAATACTTAAGATATCTAAATATGTTTGAAGGAAATAGGATTGAACTCAACAGATTTGAGGTGGAAGAACAGAAGATAAGAAATAAGAAATATTTTTATCTATCCTTTAATAAGATTTACAAGTGCATTGCCAGTTGCCTAAAAATGTATTGTCAATTCTTCCTGCCTTAGAAAAGTTGGAGTGTAAGGAGTGTTAAATTCTTCATTCAGAGATGGCATAGAATGGAATTTTCTTCACTGTCTTATTTTTAGTCTCAGAGTAGTTTCATCCTTGCAGAGTCACCTTGTAATCGCAAGACATTTTGGGGGTGCTATTCTGTAGTAATTCGCACTTTTTGCAGTCTGCAGCCTGTGACATTGGATTTAACATATAATATGTGAATAGTTTACTGAAACTCGTATTAGCACACCTTGCAGTTTTTGTATGTTGTTGACATCTTTTAATTTGCTTCACTTTTCTCATGGCAGGTAGTTACTATAGAGGGTCCCAAAATCACTTTGAAAAATATACATAATACACATAATATATATGTTTTATCCTTTCTGTAACATCTTTGCTTATTAAAGTAGTTTGATCATGAAATAAACAATAGTGAATACTCAATAATAAGAATAGAGCAACCACAGGGCCTTGCTAGGTGGTACACTTTTCTCTCCTTCTGAGCTGTGGATTTCTTCCTGCTACTGCCCTGTATCATTACCTCCCTAGACTTCTCTGTCCTGTAGTAAAAGGAACTTGGAGTAGAATGAAAAGATCTTCGCAGGCTGTCGCAAGCCTGTCCAGCTTTTCACCGTACTCTTTTGTCATATAGTGTTCTGAATTCTTGGGACGCATTACAGTGGTACCATCATGACATTTTGCTCATGCTGTTCGTGGTCATGGGGTGTCGCGCCACATATCCACAGCATTTGCTTACTTAAAGCAGAAATATCGCTCACTCAAAATTTCTGCCGTAATTTCTTTTGGACTTTTATTAGTACATATTTGTCATACATAATGATTGCATTCATTACGAGAGATTAGTTCATGTGCATAACACATTTCAATGCCCTTCTTTTTTCCCCCTCCTTCCACCCTCCTTTTGTTTTTTCAGCATCAGGTTCACTTATTTGTTAAAGATCTTAAAAAATCAGTTATCATACATACAGTTTAAAAAACAGACTAATAGGCCAAAGAGCATATATAAGACAATTATACTAAGAGTACATTTTTAGATGCATTGTCTGCATTGAACTAGAATAGCTTTTTTTCCCTCCGTTTTCCTATTATCTGTCTTTTGTTTATTATCTGTCTTCTCTTTATTTTTCACATAAGAAAAATCATACAATAAGCTTGTGTCAGCCTTACTTCACTTAACATTATGGTCTCAAGGTGTATCTGTTTTCCTACAAATGATTTAAGTTTATCCTTTGTATGGCAGTGTAATGCTTCATTGTGTATAAATATCACATTTTTTATCCATGTATTTGTTTATGGACATATAAGCTGTTCCCAAGGTTAGCTGTTATGAATTGCACTGCTATAAACGTGGGTATGCATACATCACTGTGGTATGATGTGTGTAACTGTTTTGGGGTGATACCTAGAAGGGCAATAGTTCGGTCAAATGGAATTTCTATTTTAGTTGTTCAAGAACTCTCTATACTAATTTCCATAGTGGTTGTGTCAGTTTACAGTCCCCACAACAATGGAGAAGGGTTCCTTCCTCCCCACAGCCTTGCTAGCTTTTGTTATTAGTTGATTTCTTGAAGATAGCCATTCTTTCTGGATTGAGATGAAATCTCAGTGTTGTTTTAATTTGTATTTCTTGAATGGCCAGCGATGTTGAACATTTTTTCATGTATTTGTTGGTGGTTTATATTTCTGCATATGAGGAGTGTCTATTCATTTGAGGCACACATTTTTAATTGGGTTTTTAACTTTGGGAGATGTAAATTTTTTTTTGAGTTCTTTGCATAGTCTAGATATTAGTCCTTTGTCTGAGGAGTTCTGCAAAATTTTTATCCCGTTATGTTGGTTGTCTGTTCACTCTGCTAGTGATTTCCTTTGCTATACAGTCTCTTTATTTATTTATTTATTCTTTTTACCCAGATGCATTTCCTGCCTCCTATAAATTTTATAATATTTCATCTGAACTTTCCTGAAAGTACTTGAAGTATATACTTTGCATTATTGGTCTTGCACATTTGGTCTTGACTAAAATATCTATTTCTTGAGAATAGGGTCAGTACTATATTACATAATAACTTAAGTTTTCTTTTGAACTCAGCCAAGTCCACACATATTTTCTCTCCCAAGACCACACATACTTTTTCCATGTCATCAAGCTGCTTCTCAGAATTTTTCAGTATAATGATTTTGGTAGTGTGGTATGGTCACTTAGTAAATTCTTGTTGAATAAAATAGTGGTATCTCTTTCTGCTGATCATACAATTTTTTACTGTCTTTTTTTTTTCTTTTTGGTTTTTAAGTGTGTTCTGTTAATTGCTTTAGTGAAGCTGGTCTGTCCGCCTCTCCACCATGACCACTCTGTGGAAGGAGCACACTTTTTTGTTTGCTTGTTTTTGCTTTTTCTCTCAGTTCTAAGCTTAAGAAACCTAGTCACCCTATTAAGGCAAAAAGTGAGGCTTACTCTAGTCCCCGGTTAGCCACAGTTAGAAAGATTCCTTATAATGACCTATCGTTCTGTAACTTATTCCTGCTGCTTAAATTCCCTTCTGGATAAGAATTACTTTGAGCCCTTTGCTATATAACCTTGCTTTTATGGTCCTGAACATTTTTTATACACGCTATCATTTAATTTCCGCATTAAGTGAGAATGTTATCGTTTGGGTCTAAATATCCCCCCAGGGCTCATGTGTTGCAGGCTTAAGCTCTGATGCAGCAGTGCTCAGAGCTGGGTCTTTTCTCTGCCTCTTGGCCACCATGAGGTAGGCAGCGTTCCTCTACTGTGAAGCTTCACCACAGGTCCAGAAGTGGAGCCAGTGGATCATGGACTGAGACCATGGAAATCAGGAGCTGAATAAACTTCTCTCCTTTAAGTTGATTTTTTTCAGGTGTTTTGTCACAGGAATGGAAAACTGACTTAGACAGAGGTAATCAGTGATGCCTGTGTTATGGATAATGAAACTCATTTTCAGAAAGGATAATTAATTCACTCAAACCATTGTCAATGGGTGAGTTATAACAGAAGCATTTTCAAACCTCTGACTTTATGTTCAAAGTTCTAATTTTACCGTGATGATATCCTTCTCAAGGGAAAGAATACAAGTGACTGGTTTACTGAGTGTAAGAAAATTTAAAGTTACCGTGAATCTACTGTGAGTCTTTGTGAATTTTACTAAGTCTAATTATTCTAATATTTAAATTTTTATTTGACTTTATATTTTTTTCTCAAACTAATATCAAGAACCATGGGTGGAGAGGTTAGAGTTTGTTATATGTGGTTTCTGAAGCTAGCACTTGCAGCATATCATTCCGCCTCAGTATTAATGGAAGTAGATAGTGCTATCCCTAATCAAGAGTCAGGATGACCAGGGGTACCCTTGGACTTTCTTTTTTGTTTTTGGTGTCATATGTGAGTGTTGGTCTGCAATTTGAGTTCGTATTTTTATTACTTGAAGTCTTGCTAAAGTTAAGCTCTTCTTCCTATATTATCATTAATTTATACTCCCTTATTACAGGTGTCAAAAAGCTAGACAGTTGTGCTTGTCTGGAGGCTGCAGGTTAATATGCTCTTCTGGGAGTGCCATAAGCAAAAACAGGTGACAAAATAGCTCCATTAAGCATTCACTTAGGGCTATTTTTGCATTTTCCTCTAAGCAACTTAATTTTACATTCATCTTATGCTCATATTTTGACTTCATTTGTTCCCAAGCTTGAGATCATGAAATTTAAAGGACTTGGCTGGTTGTAGCATTGTATATAATACCTGTAATGCAGTTTCTTTGTCAGGGGCATAATTAACAATATGATTTATCCATCTATTGACTTCTGGTATTCACAACACAGTTTGTAAACTTAATTAGTTCCTGGAATAGCAAATGTTTTGAAGATGATAAACACTTTCCCTCTGAGTAATGTGGGTAATGGTTACATATTCATAGAAATGTACTCTTTGCTACTTAAATTAGAATGCTGATAGGTATGCTGCTTAAGGTAACATTACCTGCAATTGCACATTCCCAGATTTTATTGTCTTTCCTTGCTTTTCACATGGGAAATCAGAAATTTATCTCAAATAATTTAAGCTGTGGGAATATTCATAATGGTTCCATTGTGGAGAGAACACCCATGCTAATGTCATTGCTTAGCTGTAGATGCCATTTTCCCAACTCAGATGGTGAGCACCGTGACACGTGCTGGGGGAGAAGCGGGTACTAAACAAGGACGCCTCTGCAGGAGAGCTTCAGCCACCTCTGCTGTCGTCATTCCCAGTCATGGAAAGACTGAAGATGCCATGCAGATGCACTGGCAGCAGCTGCAGAAATAGGCTGCCTGCCCAGGGATACTTGGCCAGCCTTCGCTTTAGAGCTTTATTACCATTAACAAATCACAAGTCTAAAGAAGCTTTTTGGTTTTTCATGCAGTATCCTATTAGAAAAATTCTGTTAGAGTGGTGTCAATGTCATAAGACTGTGACTTCCAGCACCAAAATTAGGGTAGGCGTCACAAAATGCCTGGCTTCCTCCATATTTATACAGGAAGAAAGTGGAACTCACTGAGGTCAGTGACTTTTGCTCGTTATTCTCTCAAGCTTCGTCTCAGGCCACCCTCCCATTGCCACTCTTACTCTCCGCTCAGGGTCAGTGGGGCCTCAGGACCTTCTGTAGGGCCTGACAGTACCTGGAACATAGCACTGGGTCCTGAGGACTTTCCACTCCACTTCAGGGATTTACCAAGAAGTGTATTAGTTAAAACCTAGTCAGACAAAGAGAAGTCAAACCAGGTGCTTCAGCAGAGAGGATTTAATATAAAGCGTTGGTCATACGGTACTGGGTTGACTGAAGAGAAAATGAGAACTACTAAAGGAACTCAGAAATAGTACCATTGGAACTAAAGCAAACTGTCACCCTTGAGGCTGGATGAACCAAAGGAAGCAACTTAGGGGAAGTACTCCATGGGGCTGGGGCCAAGAACTGTTAGCATCGTTACCCCGGGAGCTTGAATAGGGCTTACAGGTTTCCTCAAAGACCTCTGAGGAAACAGTCCTTACTGGGAGGTATGGCTGTACCTTTTTGAAGATACAGTAGAAAAAAATCACTCTAACTGCTAGGATTCAAAACTCCTGATGCTGGTGTGCTCCAGGTCAGGGCCTAGAAATGAAACAGGAGGGAGCAAGTCCTGTCTTCCCAATCCCAGCATGCCCTGTGGACAGAACCTTGGAGCGGACCGCTGGCAGGGGAAAAGCTCCTGCTCAGCATTCTAGAACATGGTGAAGATAAGGCACTAAGAAACAATTGCAACAACTGACCTAGGTGGTTTGTTTGTGGAAATAGAAGATACAGGTAACTTCCACTTCTGTTAAAGTCAACTTTGGCTAGGCTGCTCTGTAATGTTTTTACTTTTGTTAATTCAAGCTTTGACTCTTCTGTAATGTTTGTCAGCCTCATTGTGCCTCCTATGAAGAATTTCGTCACTTCTCTATCTTGTTCACTTAACAGATGTGTTTTGAATGCATGTTGTATGCCACGTACAGATCCAGGTGCTGGGCTGATGATGATGAATAGCAGAAGTTGTATGTGTCTCAAATCCAGTCAGTGAGACAAATGGCAAATGTGTGTGTAAACAGGATCCTTCAAGTTTAACCTGCTATCGGATGATTGTATTCCTCATACAACGTTTCTGCCACACTCTGTGAGACAGGGCTCTGTTGATGAACATAAAAATCTCTTTAAAATAGCTAATGACAACTTTGGTAAATGCATCATGTAGTAGAATCTTTGTCTATACTTTAAACTGGAGCCCCTTTCTTCACGATCTACGTTTTGGTCCTAATTCGACCATTGGCCTTCTTGACTGAATTTAAGCCCCTTTTACATGATATATAAAAATATTTGTGTATAAGTTTTACTTTCTCCTAAATCATTTTTCCTTTAGGATAAATTTCTTTGGTTTTTTTTCAGCCGGTTTTGCTAGACAGTGTTGATAAACAATTTTCTATCATTGCCTTTTCTACCAAGTTCTTGCATACTTTTTCCCACTAATCTTCTCCCTTCCAATCCTCTCTCAGTTCCCAGTGGTGGTACCTCAGATGTACTGTGTATCTGTTGTGGCCACTTGCTGAGCCTGCAGCCATGGTTGTTATAATTATCTGTAAGTTCTTGAAACTTGTGTCGAAGACCTCTGCTGGACTTCTGGCCCTGTTGTTATCCTTGGTGTGGTCATCTTCTTAATAGGCCACTGATGTATAGCATACACCATCAAATTCTCCTAGCTTCTATGTTTAAGACAAGAAAACAGAAGGCAGTCAGATAATCTAATGTATTCATTGTTAACCTTAGTTAAAGAAGAGTATTTATTCTTCCATTCTGTCTCATTTACCCACATAGGCACCTCTTTAATGTAACAAGAAATCTGTAACCTTAAAGTGGAGCAAGCCTTTGTCAATAGATTTGCTGAATGAGACCCATTGGACTGTATAATTGCTTAACTAAATACTTTATGAAAATTGAAGGACATAGTAAAAACAAATGGACCCCAATGACTGGCCTTATGTAGTTAAATTTCTTTTACAAGATCCCTAGGTGACTTAAATGTGTAACTTGGTTTCATGTGTGAAGATTTACACCTAATTTAAATTAGCAGTATCCCTTAAAGAAAATCTGCAGTGGGGACATGTACTGCAAAGAGACAGTGTCTGACTCATAGTGCAGCAATGTGTGAAGTGTGCCTGGAGAGTAACGTAGAGGATTGACCCTCTGGCTTTGACAGAAGAGTGTAGTCCTTATTTTCAGTCACTGTATAGATCTGTGCTGAGTTATTTTGTGTCATCAGTGGCTGTGATGATCACAGTGTATACAAATTGAGTTTTCATCAGTGTCTTGTCTATCATGATTAAATTTGAGTGACAGGATGTGTGTTTCTGTTACAATTGTATTTTCCTTTTTTTTTTTCAGGGTCAGCATTTCACTTTATTTTTTCTTCTTTCATTTTTTATTAATACATATTTGCCATACAGAGTGTTCACATTCATCATAGGGAATATGTGTCTGTACATAATATATCTTAATTCTTTTTCTCCTGTTCTCCTCCCCTCCTTTCAGTATTTCTTGCCTTTCCAATTTACAGAAGCTTTGTTCTATGTTTTTTTCCTTTCATCCTTTTCTTTTTTTTTAAATTTCTTTTCCCATACCACCTTGAATGTGCCTGATCTCATGTGTATTTTGCTTTTAAAGGTGTTTTATGGCTGACATTTTTAGGTGGCTAAGAGGAATAGAATATTGAGCATGAGAGAAGTAAGGACTTATTATGTATGTGAGGGAAATAAGGACCTTTTAGGCCTCATGTATGTCTTGTAATCACATTAAGCTGTGTGTTGGGTTGCATTTTAAAGCTGTTTTCATTGTGGTAGCATATCTCTTGTGGTTTTTTGGTGTTTTTTAACCATCACCAGAGATGTATTCTTTAACATTTAGTTGCAGTGTTCATCATGCTATTTATCTTCAGAATTGTTTTTACAAAAGTGACCCTTTATTACTATCATAAAAATATGATTTAGTGTCTTAAGCTCCCCTCCTTTGCAATTTATCCTTACTTTTTGCTCTGTAAAGAGGGACTGATTATGAAGCTGACCAAAGATGTATGGCAATAGAATGATAAGTTCCACTTTGCTTTTATTTTAAATAGTCTGTCACTGTATTATTGTACATCTAACCAATAGAAAATATTCATTTGTAATCTTATTAGATGCGAAAGTAATAGAGAGAAAAATGCTTGTATTATATGGTTGTTACAGAATATCATTAGTATAGTCATATTTCTATCTCAAAGTGTGATAATGCCAGCAGGATAAATGAGAAAGACATTGAATCTTCACACAAAGGAAATGGATTTTATAATGAGTGCAGTCTGAACAGAACTAATCTCTTTCTTGGATCATTACTTCACCTAATCATAAAACCTTTTTTAATTCAAATCCTTGCAGGGTTCTAATTGGTGACCTCTGGAGCTCGATAATTGTTTAAGATAGCTGGTCTTTTGCAGTATACTTAATAATGTTTGCAATTAAAAGTGAGACAGTGGCTTAACTCTTAGGTATAACTAAAAAGTAGTTTTTCTTTTTTCAATCTTTAATAGTTATTATCATTCCTTCCTCCCAATGTTACTGACCTAAGTCTTTATTAACTTAACAAAATGCAGTCATTTCTTCCGTGGATTTATTGAAGATATATTTGAAAAACATTGGGTTCTATTTAGAGTAGTCCAGTTGTGTTTTTTTTTTTTTTTTTTTTTTTTTTTTTTTTTTTTTTTTTTTTTTTTTTTTTTTTTTTTTTTTTTTTTTTTTTTTTTTTTTTTTTTTTTTTTTTTTTTTTTTTTTTTTTTTTTTTTTTTTGCTATTGTTGTTGTTTTTATTTATTTATTTATTTTTGCGTTACCCGGGGCTCAAACTCACAACCTTGCACCTGCCAGGCTGGTGCTTAAGCCACAGCCAAACTCCCAGCCCTATTTTTTTGAGGCAGGGTCGCACTATGTAGTTCAGGCTGGGCTTGCTCATATTGTAATCCAAGCCGGCCTCGAACTCACAAGGCTTCTCCTACCTCAGCCTCCGGAGTGCTGGAATTAAAGGCGTGTGCCACCACGCCCAGCAGTCTAGTTGGTTGGAAGAGCCAAGGGATTTGTTTGGAAACAAGTCCTAGCCTCTTTTTTTTCTGTCATCTGGTTTCATCTTCCTGTTTGTCCTTTTAGGAAATTTAAGTAGGTGCTGAGTCAGTCTTTCCAGTCTGTTTCGATGGATGTTTATCTCAGAATTTTCCTTACTACCAGATGAAAATGGGTCAGAAGAGAAATGCACCTGGCCAGTACCCATCCTTAGGGCCGATAGAACTGTAGGTGAATCTGCGCCTAATCTTTTGTTGTCTTCACTGCTGAGCATAACAGCGTGATGTAAATTAGTTTGCACTGCTGAACATATATTATGTTTTTAACTTCCTTTCTTGTTTTTGCTGTATTTCTCAGTAAAAAGCATGCATTCAGTGAATACAACTATCCTGTAGAAGTCCTTGTATTACCTGCAGGTGAAGCTTTATGTGTTTTGTTTCCTTGTTGCCTGAAAGGTTTCATTTGGTTTTGAAAGCAGCATGTTGTAAGGTGGTATTTTGGGGAGCAAACAAAACTGAATCAGATAATCCTTTAGGTATGTCACCTACTAGGTATAATAAAAGAGAGCTGATAATTTCTGTCCTAAGAAGTTATAAGGAATAAATGTATGTAAAGCCTCCTATGTAGGGTCTACAATATAGTAATTATTGACCTTGTTAAATTCTTTCTAATTTTTACTTTTGGTCTTCTTTGGTTTTAAATTGTGACAAATCTTTTGAACTTGTTTATATTAAAATTGTTAGAATTTAGTACCAAGATTTATTAATCTCATTTATAAAGGTCTCTGAGTATTACTGCCTATTTAAGGGACAAAGCTGTATTTTATTGAGGTATTGAATGACTATATCTTTTATTTCTGTATTTCTCTTTTCTGCCATAATGTCTGTTGTTTGCTGAACAACTGCATATAGTTAAGGAGAAGTTAAGACAGCAGTGCAAAAGTATAAAAGACCAGTGTTGGCAAAGATGTGCACAAATAGAGACCTTTACACACTGTTGGTAAGAATGAAAAGTAGTACAGACATTATGGAAAATTATGATACAGTTTCCTCAAAAAATTAAAAATAGAACTACCACATGATCCAGTAATCCTCCTAGGTATTTATTAAAAGTGAAACCAGTATGCCAGTCATGTCTGCACTCCAGTGTTTATTGCATCATTAGTCACAGTAGCCAAGACTTGGAATCTCATGTCCAAAGTGGATGAAGGTACAAATAAAATGTGTTCTATATCCTTAATGGAACACTCTTAAGTTATTCAGAGTTCTATTTGGGGAAACAAGACAATGAATATATTTTAGTTGTTAAAATGCAAAGTCCCTAGTTGAGTTAGTTGCCTGTGTCTGATAGGAGAAGCTTAAGTTTTCTTTTCCTAGGCTTTTCTTGCATTCTGAGTTGGTTTTAGTGTTCTTATGTAGGAACACCAGGCTATATTCTAGAGCTATTGGCTTATGAGTTAAAATATTGTTAACAGAACAAATAAACAGACACAAAGTAGGTATTGTATGAGGTAAATAATGACTTATATTTGCATTGTGTGTTATAATTTTCAAAGTACTTTGATAAGCCTTTGTTTTGATACTTGTAATAACTAGGTGAGTTTTCTCTAAAAGGTCTTAACAATCCAAAGCACTTTTTTCTAATTCACAATCAAGACCTCCGTTTTTACAGTGGTACTAAGAAAGCAAAGGAGCACGAACTTAGAAATGAGACAAACAAGGATTGGAATGCTGAATCCCACTTGTGTGAGATGTTAGCCAGGTTTTGAATGTCTTTACGTAGGTGTTTCTTTTCTGTACTGAGTAAATAATTTCTACATTGTGGCATTGTCATTGAAATTAACTTCCTATAAAATAGTCACCAAGTAAGTTCAGCTGCCAGTGTAAATATTATATCTTTCTTGCTTATCAGTGATGGATACAATTCATTTTATCCTTCTCTTCTACATTGTCTTCCTTCTTGGAGGAATTTGGCTGTCATTTGCTTGTGTGTATGTTTTCATTTTAATGTTGTATGTGTACATTCCAAGACATTTTGCATAAAGATAGTTGCTCTATGCTTATAAGAATATTTTACTTTCAAGAATTCTGACTATTTAGAATACTGTCTCTTTCTCCCTTGATGGCATATTTAGATGTATTTATTATGAGCTTTTTCATTCTTATTAGTGATATATATCTCTACCTGCTCTTTTATTTCTCCTTATGCAACATTCTGTGCAAGTTTATGAACTGTACAAATCAGTCTAGTTTGGGCAGGCGTTAAGTGTATTCAACTCTGGTTTGGTTTGAATGTAATAGGTGTTCAGTTAGTTTTAGATTGCTTAAATAAAGTAATTTCTTAGTAAAAACATTTGTCGTGTTGAAGGTTAAGCAATTTCTTTTCAGACCAGCAGCCAGAGTAATATTTTACTAATCTGTCAGTTAGAATTTGTAGTGACTGTAGTTACTATTTATCTTTTAAGATCAATTTTATTCCTCCAGTTGAACTGTTATATTCTTTTAAAATGGATATCTGAATGTTGAACATGTAGCTATTATTGATTTTTTTATGATGTGCTCCTTAATTTATTACAGACCCAGGTTAAGACCTGTCTTTTAGTTAAAGTTTCTGAAAGAGTTAAGGTCTTTGGAAAGCAGCAGAGGATTTTATTGACTATATTAATATATACACTAGTAATTTATTGTGTAGACTGAATTGCATTATTCAGTTATACTTTCAATTTTATGAGTTTTTTATTCAGTACTTTTTGAAAAACTAGTAAGTTACAGGTTTTAGAAGAGCACTTTTCAGCAGTGACTACTCATTCTTTATAAGCTCACTATACTTGTTCCAATTTAACTTAAAATATTCATTCATCTTTTTCCTTTATTCATTTGTTTAGTAACCATTAATGGAGCCCTTTCTGTGTCAGTGGACTGTAACAAAGGTAAACAGATACAGGTTCTTACCTTCCATAAGTTACATTTTTGTTTGATGTGCAATAAATGTGAACAATAAGTAGGTAGGCATTTCTTTAAGTATACAGTGGTACAAATTTCACAATAAGACAGGGCATTGTAGGAATATCATCAGCTCACTTGTAGGAGGAGGAAAAAGTTGGTATTTAGAGTTATACAAAGTTCTTTCTGTGTTGCTCAAGATATATAAAGTTAACCACTTACCAGTCCAATTGTTTTAAAGAAAAGATGACCAAAAATTGCATATCTTTCTTTAATTTTTATAATATGACAGGAAATGTATAAAAGGGCAATTTTATCAAATTTATTTAATATACAAATTAACTATTTGAAATGACCCTGGCCTGAATGATGTTTGAGATAGTCAGTACATTAACAAATACACTGCCCAAGTGACATTCAGGGTAAACTGTTAAGTGGTTAAATTAGAAAAGATGTCACCCTTCAAGAACTTACTATCCAGCATAGGCATTTAGATTATTTGATAAATGCTTGCAATAGGTTATTGTGGTCATTAGTACTTTGGAAATATTTATTATTTAATCCTCATCATGATCCTATAGGATAGGTGCTGTTCTCTTTTTTTATGGATGAAAAACTTACTTCTTAAATCAGGTTACTCTTTGACAGCCATGTAACCTAGTGCCAGCATAGGAATTTACACTCAGGCAGTTAGAGGCTAGCTAGGTGAGTTCCACAGTTCTTTCACTCTGAGGTTTTACTGTTTACGTCCTCCATGGAGAGCTTTTACTGTTAATGGCAGTTAGGAATTCCGCGGTCAGCAGTACACTGAAGGGACCTGGGGTGCCAAACAGGGGAGGACCTGTTTGCCATTGCTCTTTCTTGTTCATGCCCTGGGCCAGAGTATCCATTTTTCCATTACATTAAGACTGTGGAAGTTGATCTGTTGTAATGTGGAAGCAGGATGCAGGACAACAAAGTACTGTGAGAGTTAATTATCTTACGTGTCAGCATCTACACGTGCATGGCTTACACTTCTCGCCACTTTTTTTTTTTCAGCCGCTATTTGCAAACATGACTTCTGTTTGATCCTTGTAGTCACCTAACCCTATCATTTACTTTGACAGTAGAGGAATTTTTCTTTACTTTTTCTCTTGGGTTTGTGCCTTTAACCGCCCCTAATGCCATGCAGAATTCCTTCAAGTGCCCCTTTAATTCGACCTTCAGACCTCGCTGAAGATCACCAACATTTTGGTTCTGCAATTTCTAGCTGACCCTAAAACATGTTTCTCGCAGGAAAGCTTTACTGTACTCTAGGAAGATAAAGTAGAAGGATGAGCAGATACAGCTGCATTAAGAAAATCCATCACTTATACTTCAGATTTATATTTTTCAGAACATTTTTACATTTCACTTCAAGAAGAAAGGTGATAAAAAAGAAATTAAAAGGTATACTGTTTAATTATTCACAGTAACTGAGAAGTAGAAATAATCCAAATGGTCATAGACCTGTGAATGTAAAACAAAGTACGGTATGTGCATGTGGTAGGATATTATTCATTCTTGAAAGAAATATTGTCACATACTCCTAGGACATCAAAGATATCCTAGTAGTTGAAGTAAGCTAGTACAAGAAACACATACTGTACATTCCACTTCTGTGAGGTAACTCATGTAGTCAAATTCATAGAAACAGAAGGTGATAGAATGGTGGTTACCAGGGGCAGAAGGAAAGGAAAACATTGAATGGTTCCTCTAATGGGTATAGAGTTTTCATTTTGGAAGATGAAAAAGTTGATTTGTTCCCCAATGGTGTGAATGTGTTTGACATCATTGAACTATACTGTTAAAAATGGTTAAGGTAGCAAATATTGTTATGTATTTTTCATAGCTAAAGAAGAAGAAAGGTATGGGCATTTAAAGTCAGTTAAATGTGGGTATGAATCCGGGAATTCAGGTTACGGATTAGCTGCCTAACCTTTGGCTAACTTCTTGGACATGTGAATCCTCGGCATCTTACTCTGTAAAATGGACATGATTATGAATTTGTTAAGATGAAGAGATTGTTTAAGCCAAACACACACACTTGTACTGGATGAGTAATTGTCAACAAAGTAACAATAATTAGTGTTCTTGTAATAAGTGATTTCCAAAACAATTTTCATTTTTTATTTTTTTTTAGTGTTTTATTGTGTGATTTCATAAGCAGTGATCTGAAATGGAACCTTTTGGATGCAAAGGAAGTTCAGAAACTCTTTGTAAAGGTTCCTTCAGTTTGCTAGAGAGGTAGCATTGGAGATCTTATTGCCCTTCCTGGTCACCTTTCCAGCCTTCTCACCCCGCTCTGGGCCCCGGAGGCTGATGTGGATGGGGCAAGGAAGGACTGCATCAGCATTGCCCTTATCCTCTGCCTCCTAGTTAGGCTCAGGAGCACACATTGTTGGTCATTAGCAGAAGATGGACAGTAAGAAGAATTGAGCCCAGAATGTTTATTTTCTTTGGCTTTTTCTCTACTGGGATACAAGGATGGTTTGACATATGCAAATCAATAAATGTAATATATCACATAATCAGAAATTTAAAAAAATTACCTGTTCATCACAATAGAGACAGAAAAAGCCTTTGACAAAATCCAACATCCATTCATGATAAAAACCTGAAAACAATAGATGCAGAAGGACCTTACCTCCCTTCTCTTTTGTAAAAGATCTGTGTCCTTATTTCTTATTATCTATCAAATGTTGCTCTTTGTTATATATTTGGAAGGTTAAATAGAGAAGAGGCCATTACTTAAGAAGCTCTACTGGGCCAGGGCAAAAACAAACGAACAAACAAAAACCAAAAGAGACACTGACACTGTAGTGGAACTACTTCTGCAGTGACAGAAATTCGGTATCTGTGGTTTGAAAACATAGCATTTTAATCGTGCATATTATCTAAAATCTTAATCCCACGTTTGCTTATTATTTCTGATCCGGGAGATGGGCTTGAAACTGTATAAAACCAAATGTAATCTGGGGATTAGTGAAAGTCAAATCCTCTATATATTTGACCCAGAAAATATGATTAGCTTTTTTTCTATTAGTTGGCCTTCTTTTGCTGTAGTGAACTAAAGATCAGTCCATCTTGGTGTGGATATCTCTCTCTCAAGGTTGCATGTGTTTTAGAATATATTATTCTCAGTTTAAAATAGGTATAAATACAAGGTATCTGTCTTGGGGCTTTATCCATCATTTGGTGCAATTCTCCATATTTTTTCGCATTGCATTTTACTGGATTTCATGAAAAAAATCAGACTACTTTAGAATTTTCAGTTAAGTAGAAAATACAAAATTGTTGATTGGATAGTGTCTACTGAAATTAAAGTCTTGACTATTTTTGACTTTAATAGTTGGCAGACATGCAGTCCTCAGAAAAGCAGAGCAGCCATGATTTGATTTAAACCAGCTTTGCAGCTCAAGAGGTGCAAAACTGCATGCTTGCATGCTTATGCCCCGACGTGAGGCTTAAGCAGATTTTTAAAAATAAGTTGTAGGGACTGAAGCATTATATTCCAGCGCAATTTAAGGTTTATTTAAGTTAACAGTAATGTAGTTTAGCAACTTCGGATTTATGTCATGAGTGTCAGGTGCCTGGTCCAGGGAAAGCACCTATTAAATTTTTAAATATTCCTGTCTCAGTAAGCAAAGTGGATGAATACAGTTGTCCCTTTGTACAACTGTTGGTGGCTTTGGCTTTTCTCTCGTGCTGCTGTTACAAGACAGTTGGTCCGCAGAAGGGTAACAGGCCCACCTAGTACTCATTCAGTTGCGTGCCGCTTGTGCCACCAAATGCTAGTGAATGAATGAATGAATCTGCATGCCAGTATTTCTAGGCTCTGAAACTTGCACACAGTAGACTCCTGTTAGTAGATGTTCATTGAGTGAATTAGAAGAGTTAACCTATAAGAAATTTGTGTTCTGGTGGGAGAGGCACACATTCTTTCTCCATTTAGGAATAGTAGTTGGGTTGCACATAAAGTGCATTATGACTCTCAAGGAAGGAATGATTGATTCCCTCATTTTAGCTGCTTCACTGAAAGGGACAATTGCACAAGAAAAGTGAGATTTAATGATGTTGAGCTTTGACAGATGAAGATGAAATCATCATTGCAACATCACAAATAGAGCAAAGAGTGTGAAGAAAAACATTAGCAGGTAGTTGGTAATGTGCCATTTGTAAGGAGGTAAGATTTGCTTGGGGAGGTGTCTGATGGAAGATAGAAGCTTTTAATGCCATCTTACAGTTAATTCTTGTGTGTATAAGCTTTAGAAAGCCAGGCACGGTTGATAAATAGGGATGTCAATGCTTTGTAACGCTGAACTGAGAATGGTTTCTGCCTTTTGTTATTTGATCAGCATTTCTCTAGGATTCCAGAAGGCCCCAAAGAACTTTATTTTTATTTGAATTTTTGTCATTTAATCTATTATTCCCCTCCATTAGCAGTTGAAATTTAACTTGGTAGGTCCATGACATATGTATTTTTCCATTTATGAAGATTTATTGAGAAAACAGAGAATGTGTCATTACTGGAAAAACTAATAGCAACTGAATAGTCCATATTTTTACATTTTATTTCATGCCACAACCAAACTAACCAGAACTTCCAGCTTGTGCAGTTCTGGGTCATACACTTCATGGTTATTTTTTTGCCTCCACAGAAATAGAAAAGTTTCAAAAAGGAGAAGGAAAGGATGAAGAAAAGTACATTGATGTGGTGATTAATAAGAACATGAAGCTGGGACAGAAAGTGTTAATTCCTGTAAAACAGTTTCCTAAGGTAAGACAGTGAGGTCTCATTGCAGATGTGTTAACCTGAATCACAAAGAAGCAGATGTCTAATTTATATCTAGTTGATATTTCCTAGAGTTGTTTTCTCTTAGCACCTCCTTCCCGCACACACAATTGAAGTTAATTAAAAATTTTCTTAGTGACTTTAGTGACCCTGTCTTTTCTGTATGACAAGTGTGCATTATGGAGCCCTAAGAAAACATGCTCCAAACCTGTAAGTGAAATGGGCAACCTGTCTTTTCACTTTAGTTTCTCCATTTCAAACATGGAGTTGGATGGTTAAAAATTAAATGCAATTATCTATAGCTGGTGCTTACAACAATGTTTGGCACATATATGTTCAAAATTGTCATCTGTTCTAATTTTATTTAAATCTTTTCATATTTATCCTTTTTCTTTCAAGTATCCATGTGCATGATTCATACATACTGTATATATATCAGCAGCTCACTTCTTTTTATTGCTGAATAATAATCCCTTACCAGAATGTAGCATACAGGATCCATTGCCTTGTGAAGTTTTCTGTTTTGGGTTATTGTAAATTAAATTTCTGTGAATGCTTCTCTATAGGTCATTTTGTGACTATATTTCTCTTGGATAAAATACTTGTATTGAACCTCCAAAGTGCTTTTACCTTTTAACATCCACAAATAATGCATATCTGGTTGTGATTGCCTTATATCTTCATGAATGTCTGCTGCTGCCAGGTTTTCTTTTATATAGTCATTTTGATGCCTTCTCGTGATACTAATTGATATTTCCCTGATAATTAATAGTTTTGTACAAGTTTTCATATGTCTATCTTCAGTTGTGACGTTTAAGTCTTTAGTTGAAAGGTATTTTTCTCTCCACAGATTGTTTTGGAACTTTAGATGGAAATCCAATGACTATCAAAGTGTGTACTTCTAAGCTTCTTATCTAGTCATTGACCTCTTTATGAGTCCTTATACCAGTGCCATACTGTAGCTTTTTTTTATACCAGTACCATACATAGCTTTTTTAAATACTGGAACAGAAAAAGTATTATTGTTCCGATTTTGTGCCTTTTCAGTATTGCTTATTCATGGAGGAGAATATTATATGGATCGTTTGCAATTCCGTGTAAATTTAAGAATTCATTAATTAATTTCCACAGTGGCACTTTGAATTGAATGTATTAAACAATCTAGGGAAATTTGACATCTTAACAGTATTGAACACAATTGAGTCTTCCATTTCTTGAATATGGTGTATCTCTTCTTTTATTTAGGTATTCTTTAATTTCTGTCAGCAGCATTGTATATTTTCAGGGTAGGATCTTGTTTTCCTTTTGTTAAATTCATCCCTAAATAACTTGTGCTTTCAACAATTTTTAAAAAATAATTTTAGTAGTACTGTATGTTTGCAGTACATAATGACCATCTTCATCATGGGGGATTTGTGTATGTACATAGCACATCTTAATTCCTTCTTTTTTGTCTGCTTCTCCTCCTCTCCCTCCAAACCTTCTTGCCCTACCCATTTACAAAAGCTGCATTTGTATTTTTTTGCTTCCTTTTTTCCCCTTTAAATTTCTTTTCTGTTACTTCCCTTTCCCTTCTCTTGTTTTCCTTGCCATTTGAAAAAGTTTTTCCTGTTTCCTGTTATCTTTCCTCCATTTGGCTCCTTATTTACACTTTGATTTTCTCACATGAGAGAAACAAAGCGATATTTAAACTTACGTGTATCATTTATTTCACCTAACATTATTGTCTCAAGGTGCAGCCATTTACCTAAGAATGTCTCAAGCTTAGCTTAATTTTTATGTTTGTCAGAATAGCACTCCATTGAATATACTATAAGTATCACATTTTCTTTACCCTTTCGTTTTGTTTTCAACAATAGTATAAATGTAGTATTTTAAAATTTGTTTTTCCTTCTAATATAAATTTTTTGTTACATAATCTACTATCTTGGTAAATTATTAATTTAAGTTTTTATGGTAATTTCCTTATGATTTTTATGTATGTAACGATATCATCTGCTTAAACAGTTGTACTTCTTCCTTTTCAATTTTTGTACTTTTTATTTATTTCAGTGCCATTATTGCATTGGCTAATATCTCTAATACAATACTGAATACAAATGGTGAATGTAGGAACCTCCCTTCATTTTCAAACAGGGAGAAAACCTTGTAGTATTTTTATAGTTGAAAACTGTACCTGTAAGGTTTTTGTGGATACCATGTGTTAGGTAAAATTTTCCTTCTATTTCAGCTTTGTTGATAGTTTGGATACTGGATGGATGGTAACTTTTATTGGTAATTCTTTTTTGTATCTGTTAAAATGAATGTAGGGTATTACTTCCTTATATTTTTAATATAGTAAATTTTAAGTATTCATTTCTCCTAAATTAAAACTTTATAGATACTAGTAAGCACTGCTTAGTTAGGAGATTTGTGTGTTTCTGGATTTAGTTGCATCTATAATCCTGAGTGATGTTGGCATATAAATTTTTAGTATTTTCAAAGATTTTGCTATTAGTATTATATTAGTTTAATAAAATGAGTGAGAAAGTATTTCATTTTTCTCACACAATGTATGACAGATTGATATTTCTTTCTAAATAGTTGTTAAAATTCACCAGTGAAACCATCTATCTAGTCCTGGATTTGGATGATCAATTCAATATCTTTGATTGATAAAGTACTTGTCAGATTTTCTATTTCAGTTTTTTTTTTTTTTTTTTTTTTTTTTTTTTTTTTTTTTTTTTTTTTTTTTTTTTTTTTTTTTTTTTTTTTTTTTTTTTTTTTTTTTTTTGTGCTGAGGATCTAACTCACAACCATGCGCCTGCCAGGTAGGCGCTTAAGCCACTGAGCTAAATCCCCAGCCTCTATTTCAGTTTTGTGACAATTTTTGGTTGTTGTTTTAAGAGATTTGTCTGTTGAAGCATACTTCAGTTAGTGACTCTTCTATCTTTTGATGCTTTCTTTTCTTTTTTTTTTTTACTTTTTCTTTCTTTTGGTACTGAGAACTGAACTCGGGACCTTGTGCTTGCCAGATAGACACTGAGCTATATCCTTGGCCTGTTTCTTTCTTTTATTGGTATATTTTAGATATACATAATGATAACCGTCATCAGCGAATTTCTACCTGTACGTGATATATCTTGTTTCTTTTTTTCCCATTTGACTTCAACTGCGTGCATGTTAGGCTTTTTGATATTTTCACTGATCTTTGTTGGCTTTGTTTGTTGTTGTTTCTTGGTTGTTTTTTGTTTTGTTTTGTTTTCTTTTCTCTATTTTAGAATGCATAATTTCTACTCTTGTGTTTTACACTTGTTTGAATTTTTGCTATGCTGTCTTCATTTTCCTATGAATTCTGCCTGGTAAATTTTTTATGTCCATAGTTTTAATTATCTGTTACAGAAGGAAGCTCTAAAGAAGTTGTTTCTGAAGAGGTCAGTGGGTCAGGGGTCAGGAGTAAGACAGGATAAGGTTGAGGGTCACCATGGCAGAGGAACACTCCATGTAAGCCAGAGATGTTTGCAAAACTACAAGCTATTTCATTTGGCTAAACAGATTAATTTTAAACAGATATTCAGGGTTTTATAGAAGCCATAACAGGGTAGGGTTAGCTGATGGGACTGTAAAGTTAGGATAGAAAGTGACATTTGAACCATTGTAGAGGATGTGGGGGAATTCTCCAGGTAAACTATTCAGGAGAGGGAATGCCACATGAAGTGTCATGTTGGGTGGAAGAATGCATGTGCACCATTTAAAAACTGAGTTGGAATTTGGAATTATGTCAGTTATATGTCTGTATAATCCTTTTTTGTAACATGTCTATACAGCAGTTCCCTCTTATGGATGGGGGATGCATTCCAAGATGTTCTACAGATGCCAGAAACCACAGAGGGTGCCCAACTTTACAGAGGCTGTTTGTTCCTATGTATATGCCTGTGATAAACTTTAATTTATAGATTAGGCACAGATATTAACAATGAAGAAAATAACAGTTATAGCAATACATAATATTAAATGTTATTTAAATCTTCTGAAGTGTTTGTTTCTGGAATTTTCTACTTACTACATTTGGGCCAAAGTAGACTATGGGTAACTGAACCCTCAGAATAAGAAACCAAAGATTAGTGGAAATTACTGTCTTATGTTGTTAAGTGAAAAAAGAAAAAAGAAAAAAATAGGTGTCAGTTCAAGAATTTTAAAAGGAATTACTTTCTGGAAGATTGTTTTATATATTATTTTCACTTTACATGTTTATCTACTTTAGTGTTTGAACAATAGCAGTATAACTTTTATGACTAGGATTAAAAAGACCTGTTTCCATTTTGGCAAAGAATCTGAGAATATAAACTTAGAAAATGCTTTTGTACTATGATTATTTAGAAATTTAGTGTATAATATTGACTTAAATTTAGTAGGTTTAAATTTAGTAAATTTCTTGAATTGATAATTTTTCTCTTAATCTCTTATGTATCCTAATATAAGTGTACAGTTTTGTGCAGCATGATTTCTTATGTTAAAATTGTTCTTGCTGTGTGAGTATTGAGAACATAATGTTTACTGTCTTCACAGAAGCTCTTAGGTTTGCAGTCTTTGAGGCCAGAGAAAAGTACCTACTCATCAAGCATATTTGCTCCTTGAATTTCAGTGATGTTTCCTTTTAAAAGTTGGTTGGCATTTTTTTTTTCATGTAGCATGTTGCAGGCAGTTTAAAATCCATGAGCTTACTATTTGGTAGAAGTGTATTCCATGGAAATTATCATACATTTAAAGATTCTCTAGAATAGTACTTGACAGACATACAGATATGTTAAAATTGATCTTTTCCGTAGCTCTGAATTGATTTTCAGATATGAATATATATTTTTTTTCCAGAGGACTTATGTGGAAACTATTTTAGGCATTCAACTGGTAGTTTATCTGTAGAAATAGTGAAAATATATTTATATCTTAATTTGTAATTAACAGATAATAATTATGTGTATTTGTGGGATGCAGTGTAATTTTTTGGTACTGGGGATTGAACCCAGGATCCTGTACATGTCAACCATACACTCTACCACTGCACTATACCTCAGCCCAACAATGTGAGTTTTTTGATACATGTATAAAATTTTAAATGATCAAATGAGACTAAATAGCATAACCATCACTTCAAAAACCATTTTTGTGTGTGTGTGTGTGGTAAGAACATTAAAAAATCCTATTTTGAAACTGACATCATTAACTGTAGTCACCATGTGGTGCAGTATGTCCCAAGGATATGTTCCTTCTGTCTGTCCGAAACACTGTACTTTTGACCAGCATTTTCTCTTTACTCATCTACCCTCCCCTCCATTCATTCTGTAGTAACTACCATTCTACTCCTAGGTGTCCGGGCCAGACTTAGCATAGGGCTGTCTGTGTCTAAATGACAGGAATTCTTGCTTTAATGCTACATAGAATTTCATTCTGTATATACACACCACAGTTTAATTTTTTTTTTTCATTCATTACTGGGCATTTTTAAAATATCTTGGCTGTTTTGCATAAAGGTGCAGCAAACATGGAAGTACAGACATCTTTTCAACATACTGACTTCAGCTGTTTTGAATAGCTATTAGAGAGATTGTTGGATTGGACATAAACTGCCATCACCAAAACTGATGACTGGCGTTTAGTCTCTGGGTGCTGCTACAGCAAAACACTCAAGTCTGGCTCATTGAGAAGAACAGGAAAGCATTTCCTGCAGTTCTAGAAGCGAAGAAGTCCAGATCCGGGAGTCAGCATTGGGTGTCTGGTGAGGGCTTCGTGCTGCCGCCTCACGTGGCAGGAGCTGGCAGCCCTTGTGGGACGCACCAGGCCACTTCTCACGTTGTCCCACTTCATAATGGCACCAAGTTGCATCCTGGATTCTGTAGGGAACACATTCAAACCATAGCAGATGACTGATTGCTGTTTTTGAAATTTATTGATATCAAGGAAGCCCCAAATTTAAAATAATTACTGAAGGACACATTTATGTATTATCAGTCACTAGGAATGTTCTTTCCTATATTCATCAAATCTGGCGACCCTGCAAAAAGGAGTTATTATGGATGTCAGTAGTTAGAGGAGACTTCTTGACTTACCATGGCCATTGTTTTGCAATGTACAGTGCCTTTCTACTTCTATCTCCCACTCATTTTGACAATGCAAACATTACAGTAGGAATTGGAGGGAGCAAAGTTATAGGCAGCATTAGGAGAAGCCACTTTTCAAAGGTGGCTCTTATTGTCTCCTTGGAGGTCTCTGAGCTCTTGGGGCCTAGTGATAAACATGTCACACATATTTGAAAATCATTTAAGATGGTAACTGCAAATACAATAGCATATGGAGGCATTTGTATGTTTTGAGTTTTCCCCTATTTTCCTTAAAATGTTTGATGATTGAGCCACATAGAAACTTATGGACTTTAATTTGTTAAATGGAATCCTAAAACAGCCTTGCTGGAGAGATTTGTGAAAGAATCTACTCATGTTGTTTTGAAGGTTTATTGTAATTATTCCAATAGTTTTTCTCTGAGCCAAA
Source organism: Dasyprocta punctata (assembly GCA_004363535.1). Lineage (NCBI taxonomy): Eukaryota > Metazoa > Chordata > Mammalia > Rodentia > Dasyproctidae > Dasyprocta > Dasyprocta punctata. The sequence continues at coordinate 57,670 of RJWM01004674.1, read as the reverse complement.
TGAGTAATTATAACATTGATTATATTTAGGCCCCTTGTGATTCTTGTAAAGCATCTTACCATATTCAAAAGTCTTGACATAGTACAGTAGATGTCCTTTGATCACAAGGCAGTAAATTTAGGAATTACTAAGGGCTGTGTAGAATATCATTGTATATAAACTTTGCAATCATGTCTTTGCCTACAAATAAACACATTAGTGCTTTAGTAACATTGCTGGTTTATGCACCTTGAATACTGCTGTATTTTTATTTTGGCCCTGGGCCCCATAACAATCACCAAACTGAAATGTGCATGCGTACGTTGTTATTGGAGATAAGAAATATCAACAGAGCATAATCCCTGCTACTATAATTTTGAGTATGTAGCCTCCAGATATATGCATTAGAAACTGGATCTCCAGATTTATATGTTGATAGTGTTTGCAATTGGGGCTTTTTTTAAATTTTGAGTTAATGAAGATTGGGTGAGTTCTTGGGAGGGGGCACCTGTGATAGCTTAAATAGCTCTACTAGCTGAGAAAGAAAGACCAAACTGATGCCCTTGCTCTGTTTTTCCCGTGATGCCTTCTGCCATGTTAGGATGCAGCAGGAAGATCCAACTGAGATAATGCCAGTACCACACTCATGAACTTTCCAGCTTCCAGAATTGTTAGCCAAATAAGCTTGTATTCTTTTTTTTTTTTTTTTTTTTTTTTTTGCGGCACCGGGGATTGAACTCACAACCCCGCGCCTGTCTGACAGACGCGTAAGCTGCTGAGCCAAACTCCCGGCCCTGGTTTTTTGAGGCAGAGTCGCACTGTGTAGCTCAGGCCGGTCTTGCGCTCGCGTTGTAGCCCAAGCCGGCCTCGAACTCACAACGCTCCTCCTACCTCAGCCTCCCGAGTGCTGGGATTAAAGGGGTGCGCCACCACGCCTGGCTAAGCTTGTATTCTTGATGAATAATTACTCAGTCTTGGGTATATCGTGATAGCAATAAAAGTGGACCAAGATACTTCTTTTTTAGGATTCATAGTCTTGGAAGAAAGTGACAGAAAATTCATACTTTGAACTTTTATCAAAACTGATAACTGGTCTGTAATTACATGAAGCCAGAATACCTGATAAAGGATGATAGAGAATCTTGATTACAGAGTGGAAGTCAGGTTTGGCAGCTAGCTTCACTTGGTTTTCTGTCCAGCTCGTCCACTTACTGGCACTGACTGCATCACCTTTCTCTTTGCCCAGTGTCATCCCAAACACCTACTAGACCCTTGTCTTAGAGTTTACCTGACTGTAACAGAACATCATCACTCCTCTTTTGAGCTATTATGGGCTTTTCCTGTGTTGTTGTTTCTGTAAGTGACGATTAGCACATGAGCACATCACTTTGGCCTGTTCACCTTTCCCTCTTTAACCTCCTCTTCTTCCATCTTTCATTTGCTTCCTCCATTGACTCTCATCTGTGTTTCTGTGCATTATGCTTTTACAGTTTAAAACAGAAAATACCATGCTGACCCAGTCTACTGTAATAACTTCTTACCAATATAAGTTTTTTGATCTTTGATTTTAAATCTTCCAGTTCATTCTTCTTCACATTTGTAGCCAGATCATTACCATTTAGAATTTTCTAGATTAATAATTTCAAATGCATTTATCTATGAACTACATAAGTTTATTTAGTTTAGTTATATTTTGTCATCTATTCTCATTCCTCCACTGGCTTATCCAACCTTGAGCAAATAGAAATTTAAAAACAAAAACGGGAGAGAGAGACATGAAGACACGAAGTGGGTTATTTCAGATTGTGCATTACTTCCTCATGTCTGTGTACATCTTAGTGTATATGTGTCTATTTTACCCATATAATATCCTTGAAAAGTCACTTGTACACTTCATTGATTATGAAAATCAGTAATGTCTAAATAGATTGGGCTGCTTACCGTTTATAAATAGATTCTGTGTTAGAATTACACTCTTTGGAGCAACACTGTAGCCTCAGCCACCAACAATGCCTAGTGACTTATGGGTGGGAAATTAATGAATTTAAGTAATAGGATATATTTATAACTTTCATATGTAATCTCTACAGGAAAGAAAAACAATAAAAACTTTGTTAAATAGTGCTGCTTGACTTGGGAAAATAGGTTTAAACGTCACAGGTATTCACTGACAAACTATTACAAAGGAAAAATGGTGAATTAAATATGAGTCTCACTTATTCTCAAGGAATTTATAATGTAACAGGGAAAGCATCAATTTTGCTAAGTAATAGAGGTTGAAGATTAAACCTCTTCTAGGAGTGAGGGAGTAGGATATAACCAATAACAATGGAGAGTCATTCCTAGAGAAAGAATTGTGGGTGACATTGGGAGTATGACAAGAAGAATCTTCTCCAATGGAACTGTATTTCTGCATCTAGCTTCAGTCCTTTGCCCTCGCTAGGTAATGGCTCATCAACTAGTGATGGAATGAGTATTGAATTTTTAGGTAGATAAACATATTTGTTTACATACACACACACACACACAGAAGGTGAGTGGCCAGTAGGATAAACTAATTCTTGTCTTGCCTAACTGTAGACGTGGAGACATTTGCAGTAGTAGCCCAATGGGACGTTTACATGTGACATCACAAAAGGATGCACCGATACACCTGCTCTCTGCTGACTTCCTTCATTTCTCTCAGTTTTGTACCTCTTTAATTAATTTGTGATGTGTATTTCATACTACTGTGCATTGCAAATTAATTAATTAACAAATTAAAGATTTGTTAAAATTCGTTATACCCTCTCTTCTGTTTTTTTACATCCTACTTTGCACCCACCTCAAGAGAAATGTATTTACATTGCTGATCTAATACAGTCCCTAGTATTTTACAGTTGTTCTCAGATGTATTTTAAAGCTTTTTAGATAAACAGATTTTATCAGATGCTCCATTACAAGATACTGTTGGCCAGTTAGGACCTATATACCAGAAATCTGCTTCCTTCCATCTTTACCTATGTGATACACTCTGGCTTTGTTCTAATTAACAGTGTGGGTAGTGATTGATGCATTTTGGGCATTGACTTTGACTGCTCATTCATTTTCATATGCATGAAACATCCTTTTCCTATTATAGTCTAGGTGCTGTTGTAGGCAGGCAGGTAGACATCAAGGTCTTAGAAGAAACTGACATGTTTGAGGCAATTAAAATTTAACTTTTGTGACTGATTCATCAGTTATGTCTGTGAAAGATTGATGATTATATGGTCTTTTGCCCCTGTGGCTGCATCTCCATGCATGCGTGCTTTGTGCAGTGCTTTGCCCTTGAGTCCATTTTACTTTGCAGCTCGGGTGATTTGGTGGTACACAACAGAACTGATGCAATGCAAACCCCAGTCTGGAGTTTTCTGGAGGTCTGACAGACATCTTCTGTTTTACTGATCTCAGAACCAAACACCACACATGAAGCTACCATTTTAAGAGCAAGTTCAGGATCCACAGCTGGAGCAGAATCAGCGAAAGCTGTGAGAACCGTGGTCCCAGTTGGCAGCCACCTCTAACATACCAACCAGGAGAATAATCCTCCTTGTGCCTCTTGCGATAGAACAATGTACTTCCTTCCCTATTTCAGTATGATTTGTCCCCTCAGAAACTCACAGTGCATTTTAAGTTTATTTGGAGACAGGGTTTCACTTTGTTGTCCAAAATGGTCACAAAGTCATGGGTTCAAGTGATCCTCTTGCTGCACCAAGTGATCCTCTTGCTGGAACCATAGGCACGTGCAACCATGTTGCAGCTCATGTTGAAATTTGGATGCCTCTGAGGTGGTGTTGGGAAGTGGGACCTGTAGGAGATGATTAGGTTGTTATGAGGAATGAATGTTTCCCCCAGGGAGTGAGTGAGTTCTTAACTCTTGGGAACTAGATTAGTTACCGAGAAGAGTTGGTTGTTAAAAAGTGGGGTTGCCCCTTATGTTTTTTGTCTTCCACATGCCCCTTCTTGTTGTCTTTCCGTTTCTCAGCCCTGTGACCACGTAGCAGGTGACCCTCTTCTGGTCACTCGCCTCATCTTGGACTTCCAGCCTCCAGAACCATGAGCATGGCGTCTTTACTCTGGGAGTTGCATGGCCTCATGTGCTGTGCTAGAACCACAGAAAATGGACTGAGGCACCCCTCTCTTCATTGCCCATATTTCTGGATTGTGAGCAAATAAATTAAAATGGCTATTGCTGAAGACTGTCAAGTTTTTGGATCCTTAGTTATGCACCAGTAGATAGATAATATTACAGTGAAATTCTTCCATTCCTCGTTTTCTCATTGCCAAGTCAAATGAGGCTTTATAGAAATTATGTGGCTTTGATCTGATCTTTAAAAATAGAGATTAACTTTTCTAGAATATAGCAGGTATAATGTCCTGAAAAAGGCTTCAGTATCTTTAATCAAGCTTAGTATTACCACATTGCATATTCATGTGTGTTGAGTCAAAGAGTTTTAACTGCAATGCCAATTTTGTATGAGAACATTGGTTATCCTTTGGGTCACTTTAGTGCAGAATGTGCCACTTTCAGTTTTTTAAATAATAGAGGGTGGGTGTCTCAGTCTGTTTCTGCTGCTAAATACTTGAGAGTGGTTATTTATAAAGAATAGAAATTTATTTTCTCATAGTCCTGAAGGCTGGAAAGCCTAGGATCAAGGTGCCAGCAGGTTTGGTGCCTAGTGTGGGCCCTGTCCCTGTGTCTGGGATGATGTACTGAGGACTTTGATCTGTTTTTTTTTTTCTGGGCGAATGCTGTGTTCTCACAAGGTGAAAGAGTGGAAGAGAAAAAAGTCATTCCTTAAACCCCTTTATGTAGGCTCTTGTCCATTCTCATGACTTAATCACCTCCTCAATCTCCCTCTTCTTAATTATATGACACTAGTGATTAAGTTTCAATATAAGAATTTTGAGGGCACATGCAAACCATAGCTGGGGGTATGTATTGGTGATTTAATGAGCAGTAAATATTTGAGCTAGGCATGGTGGTGCACTTCTGTAATCCAAGCACTCTGGGAGATTGAGGCAAGAGGATCACAAGTTCAAACCCCGCCTGGAAAATTTAGCAACTTAGGCCTTGCGTCATAAATTAAAAATGACAACCATGAGTTTAGTATGATGGTCCTAGGTTCATTCCCTAGTACTGGGGAATAAAAGACAGAAAAATAATTACTTGTTCTTTAATCCTAGTGTTTGGAACTCTTCTAAAACCCTTAGACTCTCCAAAGTGAAAATTTTACTGGTGACTAAAACTCCTGGGTAACTTTGGTGGGGAAGGAACCAACAGAATGATTAGAAAGTTGGGACCTAATGTGACCTGGGAGAGGAAAGTGGCTAAAGGTCAGTCTAATCACCACTGGCCAGTGATTTAATCCATCACACTGAAGTAGTGAAGCCACCATAAAAACCCAAAAGGGTGGGTTCACAGCACTTCTGGATGGTTCAGCACGTTGAGGTGCCAATGAGTGCCCCTTGAGCTTGTGCTTCTTCCCACCCACTGTACTCTGGGTACCTTTCTGAGTGTTCATCTATGTCCTCTAATAAATGCGTAAAAATAGTACAGTTTATCATTGTGTCCTGTGAGTCAAACCAGAAAGTTAGTCAAAGTCCAAGAGGGAGTCCTGGGAACCCCGACTTAGAACCAGTTGGTCAGAAGCACAGGCCATGAACTGGAGCTTGACATCTGAAGCGGGAACCCACTTGCAGTGGAGTCCTCAACCTGTGTGACTCGGTCTCCAGCTGGTGTCAGAAGTCCTTTGAATCGTAGGGTGTCAGTTGGTGATTGCTGGAGAACTGTTTATTGGGGGCAAGAAATCTCCGCATCTTGGACACAGAAGTGTTTTGTAGTGTGTGTAGAAGGAAAAAAATGTTGTTTTTCTTCAGCTGGTATCATTTGTGCCTTATATTCTACTTCACATTTTTATTCTCGTACCTCAACATGTATTAAATTTCTTTGGAGTTGGTTTTTAGATCCTGCTTTTTTTTAAAATCAGTTGTTAGTGTTAGCAGACTGGGGTAAAAGGGCAGCAAAATGGAGAAGGGACCATTAGGGACCAAAGGGAACTTAGCAAACAAGAGATTTATCCCATAGGATTTGATTTTGGCTAAGACATAGTGAAGTAGATTAACAAAAACTTAACACTGAAAAAGTATGTGTCATAATCAGGAAAAGGTCATGACATTTTTGATGTTTTTGTCTTGGTGGGAGAATTCTACCTTTGAAAGGACCTTTATGTTTTTGCTTTTTGTTTTGTTTTGTGGTACTGGAGCCTTTCACAGGCTAGGCAAGCATTCTGTCACTACTAAGCTATACCCCAGTGACAGGAATTTTTTTATTTGTATATTTTGAAGTACTTTTTCTCTTCTTTTACAAGTAATGTTTTTATGTTTTATGATGTTACTGGGATACCTATGGCTTTCTCAAAGCAACAATAGACAGGACATTAGAGTCATTGATCCAAAATTCATTAATTTATTGTTGTCCTATACTTTTTTGAGTATTACAGTGTACCAGGTATATATTAAGAATGAAGAAAGGGACTGAGATGTGAAGACTGAACAGTTGAATAAAGCACATTTCCTGGTCTTGAGAAACGAGTGTGAAAGGAAGTGTCTTAGAATACACTGTGATGCTTTAGACAAATGCAGAGGAGGGGAGAGGAGGTGTGGGGTTGTGGCAGGCGAGATGCCTGGCAATGTTGGCTGAGCCAGTTGAACAGAAAGGATCTATAAAAGAAGGGACAAGGCCACAGGTGAACTTATATAGTAGATTTTGTTCTTTTTATTCTGTGAATTGTTATCATTGTTGAAAGAATGAATTCACATTAATATGGAAAATTTAAGCAGTGACCAAAATGCAAAGAGAAAATGAAATCACCCAGATGGTACTGTGTATTAAATCTTGCCCTTGAGGATATGATGGTGTAGCTCAACTGGATGTATCTGTCCTCTTCTTGTCTCCCACTGTCATCGCCTGAGACCCTCCTCTCCATCCCTGCTGGCTGTTTTATGTTTCAGAAACTCCTTAATGGATGGTGCTGTTTGCTCTTTCCTTCATCTTGCATGAAATCCTGCTGCCTAGGTCCCTGCATAGGAGACAGCTCATGCCCAACTGTCACAGAGGTCAGCCTGGCTTGAATTTGTTCACCCGCTCAGCAAAGGCCCTGCTCTCTGTAGTTCCTTTCCATCTCTGTCAGCAAACATTGTCATCCACATGTGTGTTTACTTGTTTCTCATCTGCCCCCACCACTGGAATGCAAAACTCATCAGGACAGGGTCCTTGTCTTTTTTTTTTTAAACTACTCAAGACCTATAATTTGTTCCTCATGTTATCAGCAGTAACACTGAGGTCTCAGTGCTGACCTAAGTACACGTTTTGTTGAATTAGTTAATGTTTGTTAATGCCCATCCCTCTGCCAAATAAGGCTTTTGTTGAGGAGGTACACAAGGTGGATGGGTCTGGGCAGAGTTTAGTGGCTGCTGCTTTCCTCACCCAGCAAGTCCCCAGGGTGCTATAGGGGAATGAAGTTCCCAACCTACTAGAGGTCTGATCCGAGTTGTGTTCTGTAAAATCGAAGAATGAATTTTATGAACAGCGGAGGGTAAGAGCAGAAGATATTTATTGAGAGAAAGAAAGCTTCTGTCTGAGGGACAGAAGGGGTCCTGAGCGGATTGCCAAAGACTCTGTGTTTTCTAGGGAATTTTTTTTTTTTTTTTTTTTTTCGGCACCGGGGATTGAACTCACAACCTCGCGCCTAGCAGGGCAGGCGCTTAAGGCACTGAGCCAAACTCCCAGCCCTGGTTTTTTGAGGCAGGGTTGCACTATGTAGCTCAGGCCGGCCTTGCGCTCGCGTTGTAGCCCAAGCCGTGCTCGAACTCACAACACTCCTCCTACCTCAGCCTCCCGAGTGCTGGGATTAAAGGCGTGCACCACTACGCCCAGTTTCTAGGGACTTTTATAGAGTAAAACTATGAGGTGAGTTAGGTCCAAGGTGGGGAAAACCTGAGAAATCACAAGGTGGGCATAAGGTGGGACAGAATTATGGTTAACCAATAAGATTAATTGCTCAGGTAAAATTGATTAGATTGGGCACAAATGGGGAAGCGAGTCATTTAGGAAGCGGGCATGCTTAGAGCAGTGACTCTTCCCTAGGGGATTGGACTTCTGGCCTTCTCAGGGTGATAGAGACCTATTTAGAGTATCAGTTGTTAGGATGCAGGTGCGTTTGTTTGATCTTTTGTCTTGAGGCCTGGCCCACAGCAGGAGGTGTCTGTCTCTTCAGAGGTCACAAGGTATGGTAACTTCTGCACTGGCTCCTTCCAGGACCTAGCCCTGTCTGACTACCTATAATATTTTTATCTAACTCAGTTGCCTGTAACAAGGGGAAGGAGTCTCTGGTGTTCTCCCTGCCCTGCCCTGTAAGCACCTTGGTGTTGCAGAAAAACCCTTTAAGATGTCAACTCTGGTAATTCAGGAGAATCCTTGACCTGATGATGTTATGAGAACCTGCCCCTATAGGTAAATGCTGGGTTCTATTTTTTCCATCACAAGTGCCTGGGGTTATTTAGGGCTAGTGTTTACCCTGAGGCTGAGCAGTAATTTGCATTCTGTCCTGATTTATTGTTGTTTTATGATTGGGAGGAACTGACTTCCCAGCTTTTTAATCTCCATTCTTGGAGCATGCTGATTTTGAGAATCTGATAGAAATACATGACGACTGAGCCAGAAGCCGTTGTGTGGAGGCTGGCAGTGTGGGATGAGCTTGGGGGAGACCCTTTCACATCCAGAGCTGGACACTTTAGGATACTTGTAGTCTATGCAGAGATGTAATATGGTCAGTGTTTCTCAAAGACCTCTCTGCTGGTAGAATGAGGTAGAAATGGTGCAGAGAAAGGACAGTGGTCTGCGTGAGAGGAGGTTGTGGACCAGCTTAATGTTATGGTTGTAGTAGAGCTGGAGAAATGTGGACAGGCTTAAGAGATAATTCAGAGGTAACCTTGTGGGGACTTAAATTATAAATTGGTTCATCAAACTTTTATTAAATACCCTCTCTGCACATATTTTGCAGATAAAACATTGAACACAGCAGACCAGGTCTGTGCCCTCGGGGAGTCACGTCCTTTTGCAGGCCTGAGTCCCTGCAGGGTGGGCTGCCCCTTGTGAGAGTGGGGAACGGGCAAGAACACACGTGAAGCTGGAGTGGCTGAAGGCTCAAGTTCAGTTTCAAGTGTTGAGTTAGAGCTCAATAAAACATCCCTTTGTTCCACTAATCAATTTTTTTGGTGCATAGCCAATTAAGGGAGACCATTTAATGGAGGCCATGACACGTTCTTGAGATTTAGTTGTTTATGAAATGACAGCTTAACAGTAATTGTTCCCTAAGGATCAGTGTCAAGTCACAAATATAGTTTAGATCAATTAAAACTAGTTGAGAAAGGCATATGGTCTTTTTCAATGAATAATATGATTATGTAGTTTACATATACATTTCATAGTGAAACTCGTATATACTTAGTTATGTTGGTTTTTCATCTTTATAATTACTTAAATTTTCCTATTTACAATTCTGGTATTTGTAATGTATATCTGTAATACAGTACATGGCATCTGGAGAAAAATCATTGGTCACAGAAGCGATAATGCTTTCACCTTCAATGCAAGTGAACAAATGAAAATTATTAACAAATATGTATTGATTAATAGAGGAATGAATTTACTTAGACAAATGAAACTATGTATAAAAATGATTATTGAAATGTATGAAGCTGTTGCTACCTTAAAGATGTACTTGTCAAATAAAAACAAACCTGAACTTAAATACGGACATACTTTACTTGAAAGGAGTTTTGCAGAAACACAGGAAGGTACTGTTGCAGCTGGGGGCAGAGCAGACCATAGTGGGGGGACCATGAGACCTGTGTGCTACTGCATGCAGCACAGCAGAAAGGGGCATTTCTCTGAGGGGACAAGTGGAGACCGGACGGGTGTGTTAAATGGGTAGTATGGCAGGTGGGTACAGTGATAAAAGTGTTCTGTCCTGAGCTTAACCAGTTCCCAAAAGGACTTGCAGGGCATCTTCTCTGTGGGCTAAGGTCTCGGTGTGTTAAATTCTGGGGCCTTGGGTGGCAGAGAGGCCGAAGTAGTGTTTAATCAACACAAGGTATGTAGCTTTTTCTCATTGACCAATGAAAGCAAACCCACCATCTTTTTTGTGGAACAAAGAATGGGAGTTTGGAGGGTGTGTGACAGACCTGGCTATAAACAATGTCATAAGCACATAAGTGACCATCTGCAGGATTAATCTGAGTCATCAGAGGGTGAGCGATCCTCTATGGTAAGCTATTTGGGGAACACAGAAGCAGGTGTGAGGGTATTTCTTTTCTTTTCTTTTTTTTTTTTTTTTTTTTTTTTTGGCACCAGGGATTGGACTCACAGCCTCGTGCCTGCCAGACAGGTGCTTAAGCCACTGAGCCAAACTCCCGGCCCTAGTTTTTTGAAACAAGGTCACACTATGTAGCTCAGGTCGGCCTGTGCTCGCATTGTAGCCCAAGCTGGCCTCGAACTCACAACGCTCCTCCTACCTCATCCTCCTGAGTGCTGGGATTAAAAGTGTACACCACTGCGTAAGGGTATTTCTTAATCGTCACTGCTTTTTAGGAGTGTAACACTCAGGTAAAATTGAATGCTGATGCAGTGCTTCACACAGTATCTCCTGCCTTAATCTTCACAATAACCCTGAAATCTCAGGGCTGTTAGAAGCCATGTGGTGGTAAATACAGTGGGACAGGCCTGGGATGCTGTGTTCGTGTCACTGGTCAGAGGGAGGATGCCACAGTGACACTGCTTCAGACGTCCACTGTCAGTGCACCCCCAGGAGGTCATACAACTAACAGCCAGTGACACAGTTGTGCTGCCTTGGGAGTTTATTATTTATTTACATCATCCAAAGAGTCCAAAATTTGTTCTTGGTCAGTCTGTGTTGCTTAGGCCTTTTCTTGTTGCTAGTACTGACTGTAGCTACTTTAAAGGATTTTTTATCTTTTTCTTAAATGCATTAATATGTCTTATAGACTTCATGAAGGAATTGAATTTGAAAATAGAGAGCAAGACAGTGGTGAGGGCTTCATATTGTAGAAAGTAACTCATGCCTCTGAGTCCTTTCTCTAGCGGTATTTCTTGACAGCGGCACAGTAGTCACTTCGTACTAAACACTTCTTCCTTGGGAAGGGCAGCCCTGTCCACTGTTGATGGGTGATGGTGGAGGCCTTTGCCAGTGTATACACTAAATCCCAGTGACCCCAATCACTCTGTCAACTAAAACGCACTTGCTAAATATTTTCAAATGCCCTCTAGGGAGGTGATGCAATCTGCAGTGTAAGAACCTGACCAGGCAACCAAGCTCATTTCCATTAGCGTGATTTAGGGCTGAGGATGTTTAGTATCCACACAATGAGTTCCTAACCTCAGAGGCCCTGATTTCTAATTACACATCAATTCCTTGACCCACCTGAGTGGCCTAGGCTCCTCTTGTCCTTTCAGTGTGGGGCTCTCTTGTAACCTTGCAGATGCAGGGAAGTCAGTTTCAGTTAAAGGTGGATGTTGTTTAGATAAAATAATAAATGTTCACAATTCATCAGTCCTTTATTTAATAATTTGACATCAGCTGCACATGATCTACTCACTGCTTTTGCAGATGATTTTTATGCATTTTTACTCAGTTCTTAGAACAAGCACCCACAATAGGTTGTATGATCCCTTTGTGAAGAGCTGAGACTCATGAGGATTAATGGAACAGGAGGTGACTGATGTATAATACATGGTTCAACAGACTTAGGAACAAAGGATTAAAGAGTTTCTGACTCTCACAGTGTTCATTTAAATACTATTTGTAAACAAAGCACTAATAGTAAATGGAAAAAGAGACCCTAGAGGTATATAAAATAATACAAAATGTTTTGCCTTTTTACATGGAATCCTGTTTTTTTCCCCAATTATGGAAGTTTATTACAGTGCCAGGTGAAATGTATTTGATTGAGTTTCATCATTTGTTTTGCACTCTGTTCCCCTCACGCTCTCCTGTCCCACATTATATGACTTTATCCAGCAAAGCTTTTATAAACATGTCTTGACAATGGCTCAGATTTCTTAAACTGGAAGAAAATTAGTTCATGAAACTGCAATTTGAAGCTATCTTGAAGAAAACTTACTTGTTGATCTATTAAAAATGTGCATATTACAGAGCACCATGTGATGTTTTGATACATGTGTTCATTGTGAGTTGTTTTTTTTTTTTTTTTTTTTTTTTTTTTTTTTTTTTTTTTTTTTTTTGGCTTTTTGTTTATTTGGTCCAGGGGATGAAATTAGGGACACAAGCACATCAGACCCAAGTGCTCTACCACTGAGTGCGACCCCTGCCTGCATAATGTTTAAATCAGGTTAAACATACCTGTCTCCTCAAATACTTAGGATTTCCTTGTGATAAAATTATTCAAATTCCTTTCTCTCGACTTTCTGAAATATGCATTATGTAGTTATGATCTGTAGTGACCCTACTGTGCAATAACACATCAGTACTACTGCTACCTAACTTAGTTTCTAATGATCAACCAGTCCCATCCCCTCCCCACCCAACTCCACTCTTCCCCAGCCCCAGGAAACTACCATTCTACTCTTCACTTCTATGAGATTGACTTTTTAATATTCCACATAAGAGTTGAGGTCATGTGGTACTTGTCTTTCTGTACCTGGCTTATTTCCCTTAACATAATGATCTCCAGTTCCTCCCATGTTGTTGCAAATGACAGCATTTCTTCTCTTTTATGGCTCAATTATATGCCTCTATGTACATGGGCCACATTTTCTTTATCCATTCGTCAATAGATGGACATTTAGGTTGTTTCCATTCCTAGCTTTTGTGAATAGTGCTGCAATGAACATGGGAATGCAGGTGTCTTTTCCACATGCCGATTTCATTTCCTTTGCATATATACCAAGTGGTGGGATTTCTGAATCATATCATAATTCTGTCTTTAGAAGAACCTCCTTATTGTTTTTCTTAATAGCTGTACTCATTTACATTTCCACCACTGCTGTGTAAGGGGCCTTTTTGCTCCACATACTCTCCAACACTTGTTAACTTTTGTGCCTTTGATAACAGTAATTCTAACTGGAATGAATTTATACCTCATTGTGGTTTTGATTTGACTTTTCATGCTGATCAGTGATGTTGAGCATTTTCATGTCTTATTTGCCATTTTTATGTCTTCTTTTTAGAAATGTCCATTTTCTAATCAGTTTTTTTCTTGGTATTCAGTTTTATTAGTCCCTTACGTATTATAGATATTAATCCTTGTCAGAAGTATAGTTTGCAAATATTCTCTCCCATTCTGTAGGTTGTCTGTGCATTCTGATGGTTGTTTTCCTGTTCTGTACAACAACATTTTAATTTCCTATAATCTTTGTGGTCTGTTTTAGCTTTTGTTTCCAGTGCTTTTAAAGTCTTATCCAAAAATTCTTGCCCAGTACTAAATATGATAGACCACACCCATAATTCCAGCACTCTGGAGACTGAAGCAGGAGGGTTACAGTGAGTCCAAGGGCAGTCTTGGCTGCACAGTGAGTTCAAAACCAACCTGAACTACATAGTTTAACTACTGCTGCACTGTTTGTCCTGTGTCCTGAGTATTTGTCTTCTTTTGGTACTTTCGTAGTTTCCAGTCTTACATTCATGTCTTGAATTTTTCTTTCTTTCTTTCTTTCTTTCTTTCTTTCTTTCTTTCTTTCTTTCTTCTTTTGTAACTGGTAATAGGCTGTACCATCCATCCACATACAGATACTCACTTTTCTCATGCCCACTTAGTTTTTATTCATTTATTTATTTTGAAGTACTAGGAATTAAACCTATGTTAGACAAGCACTCTATTACTGAACTATATCTTCGGCCCTTTTAATTTTTTTGTTTTGAACAAGACTTGCTAAGTTGCCCTGGATAGCCTTCTGTGATCTTCCTGCTTCACCCTTCTGAGTTCCTGGGCTTACAGGCGTGTACTGCCATGTCCTTCTTTGTAGCATCATCTATTATAAATACTATTAACTTACCTATTCGGTGGTTGAAACAAAAGGATCATAGGTTTGAGGCCTGTCTGGACAAGACCTTGTTCTAAAATAAAAAGGATTGGGAATGTAGCTCAGTGTACAAGCCCTGGATTGACTCCCCAGTACTGCACTAATAAAAAATAAGACTGTCCTTGTTTCAAAGCATGATACTATCATCTTTTTCTGAAAATCAATTGGCTAGAGATGGGTTGATTTGCTTCCAACCTTTATATTCTGTAGTACTGGGTAGGGCTTCTGCCTTCATGGCAATGAAATACTGTTTTGAAACTAGAGCTTTGTAGTATATTTTGAAGTCAGGTAGTATCAACCTTCCTACTTTGCTCTTCTAGTTTAAAGGTGGTAGTTTGAAGTGTGTGTGTGTGTGTGTGTGTGGTTCCATACAAAAATGATTTCTTTTTATTGTGAGAGGATGGTATTTCTATAGGGATTGTGTTGAATGTATAGGTTAGTTTGAGTAGTATTAACAATTTAACATTATTGATTTTTACAATCTAAGAATAGGGTGTTCTTACATTTTTTTGTGTTGTTTTCTTGAAGTTTTTTTCATCAATGTTATAGTTTTTATTTTGGAGCTATTTTACCTCTTTGGTGAAATTTTTACCTAAGCGTGCATTTATTCATTCATTCATTCATTCATTCATTGTAACTACTGTAAATAGGGAATTGCTTTGTTGATTTCTACTTCAGATAGTTGGCTGTTGGCACAGCAATGCTACTCATTTTGTACATTGATTCTGTATCAGACAGTTTTGCTAAATTTATTAATTCTTAAAATTTTCTGGTAGTGTGTTTGGAATTTTCTTTATATAAGATCATATTATCTTCAGTGAGGGTTTGAGTCCCTTTTTTTCCAGTTTGGATGCCCTTTGCTTCTTTCTCTTTATTGTTCTGGCAGGGAATTTCAGTACCATGTTGAATGAAGTTGGTGAGAGTGAGCACCTTGTATGTTCCACATCTTGGAAGAAAAGTTTACAGCTTTTCGCAGCCCAGTGTAATGTTTGCTGTCAGTTTATGATATGTGGCCTTTATTATGTTGAGGTACAGTCCTTCTGAACCTGATTTGTTTAGTGCTTTTATTTTTATCATGAATGTGTGTTGAATTTTATCAAATGCATTTTCTGTATCAATTGAGATGATTATATGATTTTGTTGATGTGGTGTAACATTTTATCCATTTCTATGAGTTGAATCGGAATCCTATGCTTTATCAATTGTCCTTGAATAAATTGTAATACTCTCCAGACTTCATTTTCTTTGGTATAAAGTTACATGTTTACCCTCTGATTTCTAAAGCCTCCTAACTTGTTTCAGTTGGGAAGTTTTTAACCATTTAATGCACAATGTAAATATGACTATTTGATTTCAGAAATTTATTTTTATTCTATCCTTGAAACCTACTATAATGAATGTAAAAATATTAATAAACATATAAAGCTGTGAAAATTGAAAGAAAGTGTGAGGCAACAGAAGATAAAGTTAGCAATAATTTGGTGCCTGCCCAATGTGTGGATGGATGGTTGTATCTCACGATAATCAAGAATGAAGTGCACTGCACTTGCTGGGCAAGATGAATACAATTGGATGTTTGCTCATTGGTTTCAGGAGACCTTAAACAGACTCGGGAATTCTAGATTTTACTTACTGTGATGGGGCATTTAGTGGAACTAAAACACTTGTTTGAAAGTTCCTACTAGCCATGATCTGTTGGACTACTGGGTTTTTGTCCCCATCTGATCAAAAGAGGCCTCTGCCCTTCCACACCCTTGCACAAGACAAGTGCTTTCTTAAAAATGTTGAATAAGAGAAGTCTCCAACTCTGAGACACAGATAGATACTTCTAAGACTGAGGATGAGGTTCATGCTGAGAATAAGGGAAACGTGTCCCTTAAATGAAAGTGTCCATGCTTCCTGATGGAGTTCCCAGAATTCTGACAGCCCAGCCTTTGACTCCTCTAGGAGCTAGGAGATCAGAGGAGATCTTCTGGGAGATGCCTTGGCTAAGAGAAAGGAGAAGTGTAGGCAGTGATATTGACTAGTTCTTCATGAAAATTCTGGGCTTCTGTATTTACAGTCAAGTCCATGTGTGAAAACAGAGTTCAGGTCAGCATTTTAGAGCCCCAGTCTCACATTTTTAAGAGCCAGTAACAGAGAATAAACAGTAATCTGAGGACAGACCAAGATACAGAAAGAGACAGCTCACAAATTGGGACAGAGGAAGCCCTTGATGAGCCAGGTATGTAAGCTCCTAGGCAGAGAGGGGCTGCTACCATTAATATTTCCAGAATGATAAAATCCTGTTTCCATAAAACAAAATGCCATAAAAAGAACCAATATAAAAAGTCATATTGTTAGACACTTAATAGTAGAAATGAAAGACTCAATAGATATATGAGAAATGTAGTTATCTTCCAGAAAGTAAGACAGAGTGAGGAAGAATAAGAGAGAGACTTGGAGATCCAACTCAGAAGATCCAGTACCCAAATACTAGAAATTTTCAGAAAGACAAAGCAGAGAAAATGGACAGCATGAATAAGATAGGAGTGGGTGGGTCAAGACACTGTTGCCTGCACACATACACCTTTTAGTAGCTTTTGACTTTTTAAACTCTGTCAGTATAACTTTTATATTTAAGAAAATTACTTAAATTTTAAAAAGCAAGAAGTAACTACATATGAAGGTTAAAAATATATAGTTGATTTGTGGTTGAAGACCAATGAAATTAAAACTGGGCAAGGAAAAAATAGCATTTTGATTTTTCTAAAATGTTAACTAATTTCAAGAAAATTACTTCAATTGCCATAGTTAGATAAATTGAGGAACAATTTTCTCTTAAAAACAGCAACAGCACAGCAGTGGCATAGATCACAGCAGAAGCGGTAACTACACATGAGCTTGTAATCAAGAATCTTGCCAAAGACAGCAGCTTCCTCCTTGTAAACAGGATGCATTCTGTTCAGGGGCTAGAGTCATCTTCATTATAGTAAACCTTTTAAAATTGTATGAAATTCCTAATTATGCTTCTTTTATTTAAGATATATTTCTCAAGTGTCTATTATGTGCTAAGCATTGTTCTAGATGATTTATTTATATGGTACTGACCCACTTAGTTCTCAGAACATCTCTGAGAGTGTAATTCTTGTCCTCATCCCTTTTTTTGCAGTTCAGGGAACTGAAGTACTCTGAAGATAGGGAACTTGCTCAGGTTCATTCAGCTAGTAAGTGGGAAAAGCCCTAACCTCAGAGTCATACTCTTAGTGAATTCACTTCTACTCTGGTCATGAAATAAGAGGGCGCAGGCACATAGGTAAAATAAATGGCTAACATTCACCTGTTTGGTTCTTTTGTGAGAGATGAATGAATTTTGTTATAAGGCTCTGTCAGCTCTGAATTCCTTGGCATTCATCTGGGTCAGTCCATTCACTGGTCAGATAGCCCATTTAAGTGCTGACCACGTGCAAGGACTCAGGTATTCCCTGACGAGTGATGTAGTGCATGCTGCGGTTCGCCTGGCATTGCTGTCCTCATCTGTGCTGTATCTGTGTCCCAGCACCATTCATAGTTGATAAGATAGCCACCCAGGAATTCTGGGAAATGAGTTCCATTCACAAATTATGAAAATACAACAGCACTTTAATGATTAGCATAAGGTTTATCTTTTTTTTTAATTTTACAATTTTTAGTCTCATTTTATGTAATTTGTAGAATACCTCACAATATGATGCCTGTAACAGTAACTTAAATATTTGTCATTAATGAGTAAAGCATAGCATACTATAGTATTTCCTAATGTTCAAGATTGGCAAACTACTGTAAAATATCAATGTTACAAATTTGGTTGGTTGGTTTGTTTTTCCTAGTTCAACTTTGTGGGGAAACTTTTGGGTCCACGTGGCAATTCTCTGAAGCGTTTACAAGAAGAAACCTTGACAAAAATGTCCATCCTTGGAAAAGGTTCCATGCGAGACAAGGCTAAGGTAATATTCACTATAGACAATAGCTACTTACCTGGCCAGGTAATTCTATCAATTATAGATCATCCTTTGTATTAATACATGTTATGTAAGAGCTATCTAGGATCTCAAGTGCAATTAAAGGAAAATGTTATATAAGCTGATTTATTTGTGATGCTATTTAGAAAATTATGTTACTTTGGCCAGTGTCAAAATGTATAGTATATTAAACATGTATCTGTGACTATAGTACTCATCTAGAATATATAATTATGTTTTTGATTCTATAAGTAATGTGTCATCTTGTGGGTAGTATATGATAATGATAAAGTTACCATGAAGAGATCATCATCACTGTGAGCATTTTAGATTAATTCGTTTAGGTCTTTGATTCTGTTTCAAATACAGTCATGCACTGCATAATGGCATTTTGACCAATGACAGGCCACATATATGACAGTGGTCACATATGTTATACTGCCTAGTGATATTGTAGTTGTTGTGGTTTATGTTACTGCACCACATGGTGTTTATACAACATGGAAATTGCTGTGCAGTGCCTTTCTCAGAAGGTATCACTGTTTTAAGTAGTGCAGGATTGTAGTTGAGTTTATAGTGTGTATATATTCTTTTCGCCCTTTAATGGATATTATATGCACTTATTAAGTTACTAAAATTCATTTAAAATGTTTTAGCATTCATTTACCATTCTAAAACAGTTGTTCTACTTGATGTATTCATGATAAATGCTCTATTTTCTTCACCAGCTAAAAGTTACTGAGTTATTTTTACTGGTCATCTTCTTAAATTTCTGGAAGAGATTGTCACATATCATGATGTGTGTCACTCATGTTTTTCTCTATTCTCACTTATTTTCTCATCATGAAAAGATTTATATTATTGAGAACCAAGTTCATAGTCAGTGATCACCACCAAGAAATGTTAAACATTTGAGTTTTTTGTGTGAAAATTATTTAGATGAAATCTAGCTTCTTCACAACAAATCTCATTGAAGTAATATCTTTTATAATAAAAATAGCCGTCGTATGTTTATTTAGCAGCCATTGAGAGTCAGGCACTGTCAGACATTTTACACACAGAACTCCATGTTATATTTGGGAAAAATTATGCAATATAACATTTTTTCTTCTTTTACATGTAAGAATACTTAGATTCGGAGAACTAGAGTTATTATCTAGATTACTTCATTATAAAAGTTATCATGAAGAAATCACCATCACTGTGAACATTTTAGATTAGTTCCCTTAGGTCTTTCATTTTATTTCAAATACAGTCATTCACTACATAATGATATTTCGATGAATAATGGACCACATATATGACAGTGATCACATAGATTATATTGCTGAGTAATGTTGTAGCTGTTAATTCAGTTAATAAAACCATTTTTTTCTGACTCTTAACACTCATATGTTACCAGATTTGTGTGGAATATAGTTTTAAATTATAGGTTCCAAGGCTCAGACTTACTTAGGGTAGAAACTAAATACATTTTCATGTTTAGAATGATTCTGATATGTGACCAGGTTTCCCTGGACCTTGTTCAACTGCTTAACTAAGCCCTGTTATCCCAAATGATGTTAGTTGAGTTCCCTAACTTATCTATTCTGGCAATAGGAGTAAGTAACGAAGTTAGCCCATACTTTCATGCCTTACAGGAAAGTACTGCATACTTGCTGGTATCCTAATTTAGTCCTTAATAGGGCTGTCTGGTAATGAGCCACATGACAGGTGCAGTGAAATCCACACACCCATTTGATAATCCTCTCGTTTCTATGTCTTTGAACATATAGGTCGCCAAACAGCAGGGCAGTTCTGTAATTGGTAATCATTCTTGTTCCATCAAGACACGCAGCAACTAGAAGAGAAACATAGAGCTTGAATTTACAGTCCACAGTCAGTGGACAAAGATCAAAAGCTCATGTATCTCTTGACTTCATAATCCTCTCTGATCAGTGGCCCTTAGTGGAACAGCATTAGATCAGAGTTAATTGTGTTCATTCTCAAATCATCTGGGTATTTATTTTCCTCTCTGTATAGTCACTACAGTATGAGGTTCTGGGTTCTCCTTGGCAAGATTAGGAGGAAGTGTCACACGGTAGGAGATACGACAGTTATTGAATACATGTAGTCTATGCCTCTGGATTTGACTTGGTTTCATCACCAGACATCTGTCGTAGGGCAGGAAGTAATGAGAAGTGGTAGAAAGGCATGAGAATTGGTATCCTATATCCTCTTAGAAACTCTGTGCTATTGAAGCAGTGTAGGAAAAGCCTCACTATATAAGCTCCTGGCAGTGTGGAAGGCTCACTGAGGGTTTAGCATTTGGATAATCAGAATCTTCCCCAATATTTCCAATGCTTTCATTTTTTCATTGTAACCAAACATCCTAAATCTCAAGTAGGAGAGGAGTAGGTATCTGCATTGCTGTTCAGCAGGACACCAGCATTGTCTGATGACTCTGTCAGCCTTTGGCCAGCAGGAATAAAGCCTTCTCTTTGGGTCTCTAACTGCCAGCATAAACCCAGAAAGCCAGTTTCCTGTCACTACGATAAATATTTGAAATAATCAACTTACAAAAAGAAAAGATTTATTTTGGCTCACAGTTTTGGAGGTCCTACGTCTTTAAGATTCCCCACCTCTAATAGGGCCTCCCTGGGTTCCAGGCCTCTAACACGGGGACCTTTGGGGACACTGAGGGTTCCAGACAGAGCAAGCCCTCAGCCTATCATTTCCCTCTTAAAAGTCTTGAGTACGGTGAGGAGCAGCCCATTCACTCCACGGCAGCAGCCTTCTCTTCCTCATGGTGTCACACTGTGCTCTTGATTCTGCCATGTGGCCCGTCAGTTAAACCTTCAAAAGCTTTGCACTGCAGATGACAGGAAATCGTTTAAGTCATATGTTTGCAGCCTCAATGGATGCTATTAGCATCCCATCTGCTATACTACAAGCAGATCCCCACTCCTTCAATTGTGGCATGTTGGTGAAAATGGATCATCTTTACTAGTTTAATTCTAGCCTATAGAAATTCTCAGTTAATGATTTATTTATTTCCAAGGAGGATCCTATTGTTTAATATTAAAATTTCATTCTAAAATGGTCACTGTTCAAAAAAGTCTATCTTGAACTTCATTCCTTTTCTTCTTTTATTTTCTGTATTGCTGAGATTGTGGGAGTCGTATCTGTGCCAGGTATCATGCTAGATGTTCCGCCCATGTCACTGACAAGATAACAGAGTAATTAATATTACAGTATGTAATAATAGTTACCCATATCACGTTCATTTATAGCATGTGTACATGCTAGGCATCACTCTAAGACTTTTCTGTGTTTACTCTTTGCTATTATAACAACCCTGCTACATAAGTGTTGCACTATTATCCTCATTTAGCATCACCCCTTTACTATAAAGGTGAAGTAACCTGCCTAAAAGCATATTAGTAAATGTTGGATTTGGAATTCAAATACAGAACTTCAAAGTCTGTTTTCTTTCCCAGTTACCACATTGCCTTTCATCTTTGATCCACAAAATATTCTGGTGAGAACTCTTCACTCTGTGGAATCCCTGAATTTCATTATATAACCTCCCCCCCAAAAAACAAAAAGCTAAAAACTTTATCACGATTATATAAAATCATTACTCACTGTTTTATTCCCAGATAGAGTCTAGCACCCCACATGTACAGTGACTATGCAGATGAGCAGATGAACACAGAAATGGGTGAACGCTGCTCGTTCGGAGTGCGCTGAGCATTTCTGGTGACCACGCCCCGTTGTAGACGTGTAGCACACACCACCAGACAAGAGCGCTCCGGCTTCTGCCCCATAGAGATCACCATTTGCAGGAAAAATGCTGGCGTGAAGTAAAGTTCAGTTGGTTCAGGTGTTTTAGGTAGGGGCAGTGCTGCATCACTGCATCACAAGCACGCGGCATCACCAGTGCCCAAGTGGTCCTGGGAGCTTAGCGGGCCAAGGTGTGCGGAGGAGCCTGCAGCAGCTGGAGCACACTGGCAAGGGGGTGGGGAGTAGGCGGGGACTCAGCGCTGGTGGGGGTGGTGATGAGCTCCCTGTGGGCCGGGGTCAGGAATAAAGAGACTGTTCCTGCTACAGGAGGAGCCCAGCATGGGTCTTTGAAAGCCTGGGAAGGACAGAATCAGACATAGGTAAAACCTTCTTTCTCTAGGGCAGTGATTGCTGTTGGGTGAACCTTTATGACAATCTAATGCCAAATAAGCATTGAGTAGTTTTTACTTTTTTTTTTTTTTGTAATTATCATACATTTTAAAATATGAATTGTCTTTCTTCAGGAAGAAGAGTTGAGGAAAAGTGGAGAAGCTAAATACTTCCACCTCAATGATGATCTCCATGTCCTCATCGAAGTGTTTGCTCCACCAGCAGAAGCTTATGCCCGGATGGGGCATGCATTGGAAGAAATCAAAAAGTTTCTTATCCCTGTGAGTACAATTTGTTGATTGTTGCTTTTTGTTTTTTGTTTTGTTTTGTTTTTGTTGAACTTAGGGTTAAACACAGGACCTTCAAAGTAAGTTACATCCTGAGCCCTTTTTTAATTTTTTATTTTAAGAAAGGATCTTTCTAAATTTTTAAGGCTGGACTTGAATATGTGATCTTTTTGCCTCAGCCTCCCAGAGTGCTGAGATTGCAGATGTGCCTGCCTTGCCTAACTAGTATAATTTTTCTATAATTAATTTTATTGGTATGATTTAGATGTACATAATGATTGGGAAGTATTCCTCTTTTTCCCCATTCCCCTCCCCTCCCTTCAAACCCTCTTCCCCTCCTTATTTACAAAAGCTTTGTTTCAATTTTATCCTTCTTTTCTCATTTTTTTTCATTACCTTCTTTCCTCTCCCCCCTACCAGATCCCCTTCCCATTTGAACCATTTCTTCCCATTTACCAATATCTATTATAAATTTCGGTCCTTATTTACACTTTCATTTTCTCACACTAGAGAGACAGTGCAATATTTATACATGTATATCCAATTTATTTCACTTAAGATTATGATTTTAAGGTATATCTGTTCACATAGAAATGTTTCACGTTTCTCATTCTTTAGGATTGAGTAGTACTCCACTGTGTTAAAAAAAAAACACATCTTTATCTGTTCATTAATTGATAAGGCCTTTGGACTGTTTCCAAGATTTAGGTTTTGCAAACTATGCTGCTGTCAACATGGGTGTGTGTATATTGCTGTGGTATGATGTTTTTAATTCTTGAGGAAAGATACTAAGATGGGTAATAGCTGGGTCAAATGAAACCCTCCAGTCCTAGTTTTTAGAGGAAACTCCACACTGATTTCCACAGTGGTTGCACCTGTCTACACTCCCACCAACAGTAGAGAATGGTTCCTTTTTCCCCACAGTCCTACCAGCATTTGTTATTGGTTGATTTCTTGATAATAACCGTTCTTTCTGGAGTGAGATGGAATCTCAGAATTGTTTTAATTTGCATCTCTTGAATGATGCAGTGATGTTGAACATTATTTCATATATTTATTTCCCATTTCTACTTCTTAATCTGAGAAGTGTCTATTCATTTCAGATGCCCAGTTTTGGACTGGATCTTTAAATGTCAGAGGTCTGATTTTTTAAAAAAATATATTCTAGATATTAGTCTTTTAAGGAACAATTGGCAAAATTTTTTCCCACTCTGTGGGTTGTCTCTTCACTTTTGGTGGTTTCTTTTGCTCTGCAAAAGCTTTCTGATGAGACCCCAGTTGTTGACTGTTTGTAATGTTTCCCATGAGATCAGGGTTTTGCTGATGAAGTGTTTGACTTCTGATAGAGTTCTACCTATTCTCTCTTCCAGCAGATTTAGTGTTTCTGTTTTGTATTTAGATCTTTGCTCCATTTTGATTTTAGTTCAGTTCATGGTAAAGGACATGACTCTGGTTTAAATCTTTGGCATGTGGAAAACCGGTATTTCCAGTGCTATTTATTAAAGCAGCTGTCTTTCTTCTAGTAAACTTGTTTGACCCCTTTCAAAGATAAAGTGGCTGAGTATGTTTGGAGTTGTGTCTGCATCTTCTGATCTATTTTATTGATCCTTGGGTCTGTTTGGGGTTTTTTTGCCAGTACCGTGCTGTTTTCATCACAGTAGCTCTATAGTAAAGTTTCAAGTCAGTGTTTGTGATCCCTGCTGCCTTGCCTTTGTTGTCCAGATTTATTTTTGCTATTCTAAGACTCTTCTTGTTTCAGGTGAGTTTTAGGAATATTTTGTCTTGTTCTGTGAGGTATGTTACTAATATTTTGATCAAGATTGCATCAATACACCTTTATAACATTTGTTTCTTTCTCTAACAGCTTTTAATATTGTGTTCTTGTGCTGAATTTCTGAGTCTTGATTATTATATACATTACTGTAGATTTATTTTTGTTATGACTATTTGGATTTCTATATACCTCACTTATCTGTATGTGAAATTCTCTTTTCATGCTTGGAGAGTTTTCTGCCATTACTTCTGTGTTTTTTATATCGTTTGTGTTGTCTCCTGATTTTTTTCATTGACTCTGATCAATCTTATGCTTTTCTTCTTTGCATCATCTTGCAGCTATTGAATTGATTTTTCATTGTCCCTTTCTCCTTTTAAGTAATTTTTATTTTCATGATAGTAAACTGCAATCCCATCTCCTAGATCCCACATTTCATCCTCACCTTGGTTCAATGGGTTGGGTATACTATGAATAGAAATTTTAATCTCCTGGACATGTATTTACATCTGTTTCGTGGATTCCATGTCTTTCCTGTGTTGGACATTCATGATTTCTATCACTTTCCTAAGCTCCTCTATTTTTTTTATCTGTATCTGCTCTGGAATCATTAACCAGGTCTTTCATTATGGTCATCATCTCCATAGTTATCTGAGTGATTATTTCTGATTTGACTTGTTTCTAGAGTCTCATTTATCTGTTTTGTTATTGATGTTGTTACTTCAGATAATTCGGGTGGGTGACTTTCAAATTGTTCCATTTCATTGCCCTCTGAGTTTGTCTTTGTGAGCTGTAAGTCTGGGGTTGAATCTTGCTTAAGTGTCTTCACAGGTTGTATTTTCTAAAATTTTGTTTTCCATGTTGATGCTTATAAATTTCTTGTACATATTTTTATTACTAGTATCATGTCTTCCCTAGGCAATATCTATTCAGGTCTTCTTGGTGTAGCTATTTTGTTCTTGGTCTTTGTATCTGTTCCAAAATGCTTCCTCCCCAATTTGTTAGTGATGAGAAGTTGCTATCTATTTGACTTAATCTATTTGGCTTAGCATCCTGTCCTTTGTTACTGGATTATTATGATGGTTATGACTCCAGAGACTCACAATGTTGTCCCACAAGGGAGAATAGTAAGTACAATAAGTATGACATCCTGGCTAAAGAAATACAGTTAGCTTTAACAACAGCATCTAACATAGCCCATGAACTGAGAAACTGTGGTAGCTATTAATTTGGTACCTTTGACAATAGGAGCAAGAGCTACAGTTGTATAACAAAATCCAACGTAAACCAGGAAGTTATATGCAGTGAGTTTCCCCTGAGCCGAGTGATTTTGCCCTGTGTTGGGAGGTGGTAATTTAAGGAGGATAGGGAACAAAACAGAGAGGTCAATGAAGAGAAATATAGTAGAAGCAAGGCTGGAGGACAAAGGATGATCACCCAAGCTTTAGGGAACTGGAGAAGAGGACAGGAGAGAATGAGTGAAGGAGAAAACCAAAGAATATTGAAGCATAACAGAAAGACTAGAGACAAAGTTCAGTCATGTTAAAAATGTCAAAAAAAAAATCAAGAAAGATATCAAAACAAAACAAATAATAAAAGTAAAATCTAAATAACAACCAAAAAAGAAAAAGACAGAGAAAAGAAAACAAAGCAAAGCAGAGTGAAAAAAAAAATTCTGGTGTCCACAGTTCTGGAGTAATGTGCAACTGAGAGCCCAGAGCTGTGCTAGGTAATCCCATCAAGTCTGCAGTAGTGTTAGTGCTGGGTGCAGGGCTGATCTTGGCCTCCTCCGGGTATGGGGCTGGGACCAGTCTTCAGTGAGCAACTTTCTGGATGTCCCTTTGTAGAGCCACCCACTCCTTCCCCTGCTTTTTGTCTGTGTTGCTCTTCCAGTTGCTGTGACAGCCTCAGACAGGCAGCCTGAGGGTGCTCCTGTTCCCGGGTACAGCCGCCCCTTCCTGGTCCTTGCCCAGCCTCCTCTGTTCCACCGTTCCACTCCCCTGGCCCATCTTTGTGTGTCTGCTCTCTAGGCTGCTGTCACAGGGCAGGTGGGGGGTGCTGCTGGTGAACTCAGTGCCCTTCCTACTGCTGTGGAGACAGCCGAAAGCTGCTGGGTCTCTTCTCTCTGTTCTTGTGGCAGGGGAGTGCCGACTTTCCACTTAAGGCTGCTTAGGTCGGAGTCCCTCTCACTCTGCAGGCAGCAGGGCAGCAGACATTGTGTGTTCTGCTCACTACCTTCCCTGCCTGCACTGAGGTCCCTAACCTTGTTCCTAGAGATTCCACTTGGCTGCTATGATGCATGGCACAAAAAAGACAAGGTTAAAAACAAAAAAGACCTGTGGCTCACTGGGAGGGAGCAGCTTCCTGGTCAGTCCTCCTGGGAGTGGCAGGCTTCAGTGCTCTCTGTTGGAATCAAGGCAAAGAGAGGTGACATGCCTTGTATCCTAAATCTACCCTGTGTGGCCTGAGTTTGCCACACTATTGCAGTCCATCATTTCTTGGGGGCGATTTCCCAGAACGGTGGTTCCTACTCCACATGCAGACAGCAGTCCCACAAACAGCCCTGGGGGCTGCTTTGCCATTTTATAAAGTCCTATGTCTACATTTTATTTTATCGACAAGTCTCTTATGTCAGATTGATTTTGGCATCAGAGGTATGTCCCCGTGTTTTAGTTGATTTTCTCAGAGTAACCCCAATCTGGCTCCTTCTCTGTTCAGCCATGTTGAATTCCGGTTCCTGACTAGCATAATTTTTATTGATAGTTAACTTGTACTTTATGATCATTTCTTTATTTGAATTCCTGAAATTTCTTGTCGGTAATTGTGATTTGCATTGCTTTTTGTCTATCCAAAGGCTTCATATTTGTTATGTCAAATAGACCTGTGTTCTTTACGCATTAGGCAATGGAGTTTGAGAGATTAAATAATGCTGCTAAGTTTAGATGGCTAGAAAATTTGAAAAGCAAAGTCATTAATTGAGGATTTTGGACTCCAGGTTGTAAGCTTTTCTGTGACCCTGAAAACATCTCACACACTCATGGTTCTCCACAAATACATTAGAACCTTCCGTATGTCACACTTTAAGCTTGGTGTTAGACATGCAGATATGAATAAGGCCAGCCCTGCCCTCAAGAAATGCATAGTTTAGGGGAAAAATAGAGAAATATCAACAGGCCATTTAAGTCTAGCATAAATATATTGACACCATATTGTGGTTATGACCATACTTACAGGTATTTAGCTGGGGCACTGTGCAGGTAATTTAGTTAGTTTCTGCTAGTATTGTATGTTCTCCTAATGACTGATACTGTGTTTAACCCTTTGGATCCTTGACATTGCTAAGAATAATTATTTAAAAGTAATACACCTTTGCCTCTGATTTCAAAGTTAAAAGTCTTTTGTGTGATTTGTATGCTAGCGATAAAAAAAATTGTGATTTACATGTGTTCATGATTTTTTTAAAAAGGCATTCAACATTTTGGCTTGTAGAGAGTTTATTTTGGAGGAAGCTGACACAGCTGCCACACAGCTGTCTGGGAAGACTGTGTCCCCGGTGATCCCAGGCTGGGCTGGCGTGCTGACTAACGTTCTATAGCACTGAATTGTGATCATGTCATTTGTGAGGAAAACAGCTATTATATTTCTGTGGAACGAATATTTTAAGTCATATTTTATTTCAGAAGGTTATGACATAGAATTGCGTTATTTACCAACTTGAGCACTGAAAATGGTTAATATCTAACTTAGTTCCCACAAGCAATGTGACAGCTTATGCATTCATTTAGTTTAAAACCAGTGCTTACCATGCAACAGGCACACACAAAGTAATAAAGAATGGTCCCTGCCATCATGGAGTTTGCAGTCTGATAGATAAGACAGATGCGAATTGTATATTCATGTAAATAACTGTAGGATTGTAGCTTTGATGAGACCATGACCTAACCAGATGGGACAGGTCCTGTTTCCTAAAGATGGATGCAGTAATAATGCCTTCTGTCCAGAACCTTTGCAGGCCTCTGCCATGGGGTAAGATCTCTTTCCCTAACACTGATCTGGGTTTACGAAGGAGTCTTTTCCTATGCGCAAAATACAAACATTTTCTGCTGTGTTCTTCTGAGTGTTTTATAGTATTCTTTTGTGATTTTTGTTTTGTTTTGTTTTGTTTTTTGGTAGTACTGGGGATTGAACCCAGGGCCTGGGGTATGCTAAGCAAGTGCTGTACCACTAAGCCACATCCTCATTGTTTTTCATTTTTGAGTCATATTCTTGCTGAGTTTTCCAGAGTGCATTTGAGCTTGCCATCCTTCTGCTTCAGCCTTCCTAATAGTCCTTTACTTAAGACTACAGTCTCTTAGGGCCAGGAGTTTGACTCAGTGGCTTAAGCGCCTGTCTAGTAGGCATGAAGTTGTGAGCTTGGTCCCCAGTGCCACCAAAAAAAAAAAAAAAAAAAAAAAAGACTGCAGTCTTGTTTGTTTGTTTGATTAGTTGTTTTTGTTTTGTTTTGTTTTTAAATAATAAACATCGCTTTATTTGCTGACTGCCATTACAAACATTGTTTACATTGGCAATAAAAGTGTCTTCTTGAGTTGATGTCAGAGACAGTTAGTTTTTATGCATGGCATGATGTTAGGATTTCAACTTTTTTCTATATAAATGTCCAGCTGTCCTAGCACCACATGGTGAAAAGACTATCCTTTACCCATTGAATGGCCTTAATACTGTTATGAAAAGTAAACTAATATGAAAGTGAGGGTCTACTACTGAATTCTCAGTTCTGTTCCTTTGATTTTTACGTTTGTCCTTAGGCCAGTAGCATACTCATAATTAATTAATTCTCTTAATAAATTTTGAAATTCAAGTTGTGCAAGTTTAACAACTTTGTTCTTTTATCAAAATTGCTTTTGCTATTCTTACTCTTTTGCATCGCCATTATGTATTTTAAGATCATTTTATTCATATAAAGTTAACTACTAGTTTATTTGCTAGGATTTTAACAGTCATTTTGTTAAATCTATAGATCCATTTGTGACTAGCTTTTACTTTTATCTTGAGCCTTTTAATCCATGAATGTGAAATGCTTCTTTATTTTTTTAGTATCAGCTGTGTTTTGTAGTTGTTAGGACATTAGCTTTGTATTTATTGCATAAAATTTGTCTCTAAATAGTTCTTACTTGTTGATGTTTTTATGAATGGAATTGTTTTTCACTTTAATTTTCAATTGGTTACTAAAATATAATAGTGCAAATGATTTTTACAAGTTGGTCTTATATCCTGTGACCCTGTGTATGGTTTTTATTAGTTCTAGTGGATTGTTTTTTAATAGAAGCGTAACATTGATTAAGTAGAATTCTAATGAATGGACATACAGAATCATGTTGTCTATTAATAAAGACAGTTTTACTTCTTCCTTTCTAGTGTGAATATCGTTAATCATTCCATTCCATCCCTTCCTTTCCCTTTCGTTCTCTTCCCTTCCCTCTCCTCCTCTCCCCTCCCCTCCCTTCCCTTGCCCATCCCGTCCCCTCCCATCCCATCCCAACCCACATTACACTGAGCTAGAACCTTTATTGCATGTTGCTGCTGAAGGCAGGAGGAAAGCATTTAGTCTTTCACTTTTAGCAGTCAGATTTTTTGCCACCATTTGTTATGGTAAAGAAATTTTCCTATCCCTAGTTGTTGAGAGGTTTTACCATGAATCAGTGGGGCAAACATGAGTCTTGAATGTTGATAAATACTGACTGAGGTGATCATGGGGTCTTTTTTTATTTTGCTTTCATTCTACTAATAGTAGTGTATTACAAATATGTGAAGCCACATTTGCCTTTTACTTGATCATGATGTATAATCTTCTTTATCTGTTGCTAGATATGGTCTATTAATGGTTTTTGCATCTGAGTAATCATGCGTGATATTGGCTTATGATAGAATATTATTATGGTATAGTCTTACATTAACCTACACATTTTCTGCTTCTGGTGTTTATTCAGTGTGTATGAACCATATACTCCTAAATCTGGAGGTTGTGTTTTTGAGCCTGATGATTTTTCTTTTGTCTTCCTTGTAAGCTAGATCTGTTAGCAAAATGTTTTGTTTTGTTTTTCTGGGAATGATTTTATTTCACCTACATTCTGGAGCAGGTTATGTAATTCTTAGCTGACAAATCCCCTCCTCTCCCAGCACTTTGAATGCACCACTCTGCTGCCTTCTGGCCTGTTACTTGGGATGAAAGACTCTTTAATCATTTTGCTGTGCTTCTGTATGATCTCTTGCTTTTCTCTTGTTGCTATCCAGACTTTCTCTGTCTTGAGTTTTCAATAATTTGATTATGATGTGTTTATTTATCCCATTTATTGGCTAAGCTTTGTGGAGGTATGGCATGTTTTGTTTTGTTTTGTTTTGTTTTGTTTTGTTTTTTTAATATGGAAAGTTTTCAATCATTATTTCTCTAAGTTTTTCTGTCTCTCTCTCCACCTCCTCTGCCCTGGATACCGGTTGCAGGTCTGTTGATACACCTCCTGGGGTCACATAGGTCTCAGGCTCACTCATCCTTTTTCTCTGTGTTCCTCAGACTGGATCATTTTAATTGACCTAACTTTGCTCATTAATTCTTCTGCCATTTCAAATCAGCTGTTGAACTCCTTTGGTGAACTGCATGCAGTTCATGAACCTTTTTCCCATCTCTTTCATAAATTCAATATCTGGGCCCTCTCCAGGATACTTCCTGTTACCTGTGGTTTTTGCTCCCTGAGAATGGGTCACATTTCCAATTTCTTTACATGTTTCTTGTTTTGTTGCTATTGTTGTTGTTGAAAATTCTGTATGTGAGATAATGTATGGTAGCAAATCGGAATCCTGACTTACTTCCCAGAAGGTTGT
This sequence comes from Dasyprocta punctata, assembly GCA_004363535.1. Taxonomy (NCBI): domain Eukaryota; kingdom Metazoa; phylum Chordata; class Mammalia; order Rodentia; family Dasyproctidae; genus Dasyprocta; species Dasyprocta punctata. Next base: position 26,479 of record RJWM01004674.1, on the reverse strand, counting down.
TGTTGCTCTCTGTCTTCCATTTCTTTAATAATTTAGTTGGAGTCAGCCTGTGGAGTCTGTGCCCTCATGCTTTAGAGGTAATAATGTCTCTCCTAGTGGTTTTCCTTCTTGCTTTCATATTTCAGCCTGTGGTGCTTGGAGAGTTCTTTACATTGCTCAGTGGCCAGCCAAGGGCTGGACAGCAATGCACTCACATTCCTGTGCCCCCATGGAATTATGTGCATGCCAAAGGGGATCCAAAGTTGGCTCTCTTCCTGTCTGCCCTGCTCACTATTTTTTGCCGGGATTCTTGGTCCCTCTTTTGCTTGCACACAGACCCGCTGTTTGGCAGGGCTGTGGAGAGACTGTCAGAGTTCCATGACTGTCTCATTCTATTGTCTGCCTCTTCAAGATGATGCTGTCAAGCTTGCTGATTTGCATGTCTTCCCTATTCCTTTGCTCCACAATAGGTACTGTTATTGATTGTGTTCCTGTTCATGAGGTTTTTCACCTGTTATTCCAAATCAGCTGAGTTTCCTCCTACAGCAACGCTTTGGATTTTTGTGGCTTTCCTGTTTCTTGGGAAAACTAGCATAACCACTGGGCTTGAAAAAGGGGTGGTTACAACCCCAGGCAAGAATGCCAAGGACTCCTCCTTTCCTTTCCTTTCCACTTTCTTTTTCTCTTTCCTCTTCCCTTCCCTTTCTTTCTTTTTTATTTTTGAGATAAATAACTTGCTAAGTTTCCCACACTGGCCTTGAACTCCTGATCCTCCTGCATCATTCTCTTGAGTAACTAAAACTACAGGTAACATTGCTGTGCCCAACTGGTCTCTTAACCTTTCTTAGCTTTCTTAGTTTAGATTTTTTTTTCATGGGCAAATTTATTGTGTTTTCAGTTTATTGTGTACCTTCAGTCAGTATCAATACTACAGAAATGGTTGCTTTGGACCATTTTGTCAAATTTTATTGTTCTTTATAGGAAAGTTTTGCAAAAGTTTTGCTGAGCTCCTCACTTATCCAAAAGTACCAAGTTCTCGCATTATTATTGTTTTAGTTTGTGTGTTTTGCACCTTTGTCCTTATGAAAATATAAAAAGTTTTACTTGGTTCTTTTTAATACCTGCATAATATACTTATATTCCAGAATTTATGTAGCCAGTCCTCAAATGTAAACATTAGGGTTATTTCTTACAGGTCGTAATGTAAACAGTGATCCCCAGATTAACCTGGAACATAAATATTGACATATTTTAGCAAACATATCTGAAGAGTAGTTCTTGGCAGAGAATTTCAATAAGCTACTTTTGACGATTTCATTTAAAGTCCTTTTCTCATTCTCCTGGTTAACATATATTTAAATAGAGTCTATATTCTCTGGGTAGAAAAATCTTGCATACCTATATTTAGTTAGAATAACAGTCATTATTCTTAACTTCACAGTTGCTGAAGCTGGGTTTAATAGTTTTATTTTTCAGTGGATAGTTAAAATGATAACTTAGTCTGTAAGTCATTATTGTCTAATCTGAATTCTCTATTGATTTAAAAGCATTCTTTTTTTTAGATTTACAGTTTTTATTAGTGCCTGTGTGTAGTACATAATGTTTACACTCTGTGGGGAGTTGATGCATGTAACATCTTTGTTCTTTTTTATAAGCCCTTTCCCTTCCCATCTTCTCTTGAATACCCATGCATCCCCTTCCCTTTTTGTTTCCAAGAAAATGAAAATGTAGCTACAATGATTATGTCAATTGTTGTCCATCCAACATTAGAAGAAAGTCACATACAATTGTTTAAAATTATCATAAATGAGGTAACTGATGAATTCACTTGGTTAAATTCAGTTGACCTCAGAAGTCATTGACTCAAATCCTTTATTTTTCTATTACTGTTTGTCTATTTTACTGTAGCTTTTTAAATGTAGTTTTACAAAGATAGTATTTTAAGTGGTCTTTAATTAAAGTTTTCATGACACCATTATAATGACCTAATCTTAATTAGAGCAATACTTTCATTTAAAGAAAATTTTATGGTGTTTTCAAGTATCCATATCTTTTTTTTTTCCATGAATCTATTTTTAACTAGGTATGATTGAGTGTCACACTTCCTAACAACTTTCAACAGGTCAAATATTTAACATTTATCTGGCACATTTTATTTAGAATGTGCTTTACAGATCCCTTATTAATCTTCACACATTTTTAGTAAAGTGATTTGGAGCATATTAGAATGCTTATTTTGGAGAAGTTGAAATGATGATAGAAAGGTTCAGATGACTCTGAAGGTCTGACTATCTCAAGTAAGTCAGAGAGTCTATATTTATGGCAGTATGTAGATCCCTATGAATAAGCTTTTCCTGCTAATTGTAATGACTTCTATTCATCATTTGCTTTCACTTCCTCCTACCTTGCAAGTTGGAATTTCAACTTCCTTTTCATTGGTATTCATAGTATTTTTTTTCACTCTATTGAATCTTCTAAGTTTGAAGTCATTTTTTGCATTCTGCTTTTAAAAATGAAGGTATTCTCTGTTATACATTTACTAAATTTCTTTCAGATTTTTAATTCCAAATTATTATTCAGTAAACGATCCTTTGAACTTTCTGTTCGTACTTCAATATGTTCATGTTTGCCATGTCCTAAAATTCTCACTTTCTGCCTTCAGACTGAGGTCCTTTCTTTGCCACATGGGTGGAAGGTGCTCCTTGCCCTTGCTGTGTCTGTGGCTGGTTCTCACTCAGTCTTTTATCATGCTGAAATGGGTTCCTAAACCCTTTACCGAAAGTACTACTGAAGTTAGAGGTGGTTTATTAATCTCACAGAATTAGTACTTGGTTGCTTGATAAAATATGACTATAACACTGACTTTCTTTGTTTTTATGCTATAATTAACTCTTCGTCTTTCTCATTTTCATGCCACAACTTTGTGGTCTAATTTGTAAGTACTCCTCCCCTCTGCCTTTTGTGACGGTTTCCCTGTATTGTCCAACCTGGACTCAAACTGAGGATCGTCTCGCCTCAGCCTCCAGATAGCTGAGATTACAGGCATGCACCTCCATATCCAGCTACTTTTTGAGTTTTATTCCAAAAATTTCAGTTTTGGTGTACAAATCTTTTATTTTTTGCTTTTAGCTTATTTTATTTTAGGTATGTTTTTATACTACTAAAAATGTTATTATTTTCTTAATTCCCTTTCTTTGAATTGTTCATTTCTTTTATAAAGAAATACAGGTGCTTTTTGTAGATTGGCATTTTTTTTTATTCTGCAGTTTTGCTAATAACAGTCATTGGCTCTATTTTTTTTCTGTAGATTCCTTAATATTTTCTGTGTACAAATTTATGCCATATTTAAACAGAGATTGTTTTAGTTCTTTCTTTTTAACTTGGATGCTGTTTATTTCTTTTTGTTATGTAATTGTCCTGGCTAAAACCTCAAGTGCAGTGTTAAATAGAAATGGTAAGAGTGCATAACCTGGGCTCATTTTTGTCTTTAGGATGATGCTTTTAGGCTTCTCAATACTAAATCTGTGGATTTTGTTGAATTCTTCCATGAAAAATTTATTTTCTGCGTAATAAAATAATTATGTGGTTTTTGTCCTTTGTTTCATTTTTATGCCATTATATTGTGTTTTTTGTTTCTCTTTTGTTTTTCATTTGTTTTGTTTTGTTTTGAGATGAGGTCTCACTATGTAATTCAGGCTGGCCTTAAACTCGCTAGGGAACCCAGGCTGGCCTCAAATTTGTGGCTATCCTCCTGTGTCAGCCTCACAAGTGCTGGGATTATGAGAGTGTGCCTCCACACCCCGTATTAATTGATTTTCTATGTTACACATATATCAACATTTTCTATGTTACACATATATCAACATAAATGTTAAATGGCAAATAAATAGGAAGTCAAATGCAGTGATAAGATTATACAAAAGAACCAAGTTTTTTTGCCATTTAACATTTATGTTGATGTATGTGTAGGTTTTGTTTTGTTTTGTTTTGTTTTTCCTAATCCTGTGATATGCTCCTGTCAGGCAAGTACTGGCCTCTAGAAATGTGTTTGGAAATGTTCCTTCCTATTAAATTTGTCAGGTTTTTATGAACCCTTTTTATGTAGGCGTACTGATTTAATAGTCATGATTAGGTCAATCTCCAAGCTTTCTCTCCTCTTCAGAGTGGGTTAGGGTTGAATGTGCCAACCCTCCAGTCTTGCCTTTGCATTTCTGGCAACCATCTGTCAACCTCCAATAGTCACTTCATTAGCAGCAACTCAGATACCTTTTAAAGGGTCTTATTGTGCTGGGGATTTAGCTCAGTGGCTTAAGTGCCTGCCTGGCAGGCGCAAGGTTGTGAGTTTGATCCCTGGTACTGAACAACCAAAAGAAAAATTCTTGCTGTGAATGACACATGATTCCAGGTGATAGAAGTGTCAAAGATCAAGAACAGACATCAAGTAAATATTCCTTATGTTATTTTCTGTTCAGATTTTCTATTTCTTAAATCAGTTATCCATGGCATCTAAATTACCTACCTTACTGGCATACATTTTTTCACTGTATCTCTTTGCAATGATTTTTTTGTTTCTTTAAAGTCCAGGTGATGCCTCGTTCTACTTCTTGATTTTAATAATGTCAGCCTTCTCTTTTGCTTAGTTTAGCTAGCTAATAGTTTATCAATTTTGTTACTCTTTTATACAAACCAAATTTACTCTGTTGTTTTTGGTTTACCATTTCATTTGTTCTTGCTGTAATTTTTGTTATTTTTTTATTTTAATATATTTGATGTATTTTCCATTTTAAGGATAAGTTAGCTTATTGATTTGAAATTCTTTATTTTTAAATGTAAACCTTTAATTCTTTAAGTTTCTTTCTGATTGTTCCTTTAGATGCCCTCCGAACATTTGGATGTGTTTTTTTTTTTTCATTCATCGTATGGTATTTTGTAGTTTTCCTTGTAATTTCCGTTTTGTTCTAATGACTGTTTTAACTATGCTCACTTATTTGTACATATTTCTGAATTTCTTTTTAATTCATTCTGTGTTATCAGATAATATACTTTTAATAATTTCAATCCTTTGAAATTATTGAGACTGGTTAAATTACTTAAGCTATACCCTGTCCTTAGAAATACTCTGTGTGCATTTGAAAAGCATGAGTCTTTGAAGGGCATAGTGTTTTACTAATCTCTGTGTTGAATCTTATGTTTTCTATATTCATTAATAGTAGAACAATCTTTCCAGAACGCAATGTACATGTGAAGTGAAATCATTACTGACTTCTCAGCATCCTGACTTCTAAACATTTAAAGCTATCTTTGGAATAACTGAAGGCTTCCAATGACTTAGTTTCTACTTTCCCTTTTACTTTCAGCCCATCCATAACTGAAATTGTTGTTATTTTTCTGCCATATAGCATTTCTTTTGATTTCATAAATTTCATATTACTTGCCTTTTAAAATGTTTTTCTTTCTGTGTGGAACACTTGGTTGCCCTCCTTCTTTTTTTTTTTTTTTTTTTTTTTTTTTTTTTATTTTGCGGCACCGGGGATTGAACTCACAACCTTGTGCCTGCCTGACAGGTGCGTAAGGGGCTGAGCCAAACTCCCGGCCCTGGTTTTTTTGAGGCAGGGTCGCACTGTGTAGCTCAGGCTGGCCTTGCACTCGCGTTGTAGCCCAGGCCGGCCTCGAACTCACAACGCTCCGCCTACCTCAGCCTCCCGAGTGCTGGGATTAAAGGCATGCGCCACCACGCCCGGCCGGTTGCCCTCCTTCTGATAATGAGTTCTCACACATCTTTAGATGGCATTTCTCGTAGAGAACCTACTCTCACTACTGATAGCCGAGCTGGATGACCTTCCTTTTTTGATTGTTTGGACCTGAACTTTGCTTTTTTTATAAAACCAATCATAAGATTGTATATATTCTATGTCTTTATTTGCTACTCAATAGAGTTGGAAGATGGTAAGAAGTGGGAGAAATAAAGGGTGACTTCCAACAGTTTCTGAGTTGAATATTTGGTTATTACTGTAAGGTAAAAGGAGAAGTGTGTGTTTTCTGGAGTAAGATTATGTATTAGATTTTAAAATGTGGAATTTTACAGCTTGTACATTATCCAAATGGAAATGACTGAAAAGAATGTGTACATGTGTTTTTTGTTGTTATTGTCTTCCCATTTTTTTTTTTCCCCAGTAAAGCATCGTGTTGTATCTATGTCCTTCTTCTGGCTACGTTGAGTTCCTTGGTTCCAAGGACCATAGCTGATCCTTTTTTGCTTTTCTTGGTCTCATGATAGATGCTCAGCGACTGCTAGTGAAATTGAGTTGTAGATAACAATGTCTATATGGTATTTTTAAATTTTGCTATAAGTATTTTATCTGGAAACAAAAGGAGTGATGGCTGACTAAATAAAATTTTAGGTGGGGGGAAATATGGTTTTCTTTTTTCCCTTTTTTATAAATGTTTATTAATATATTTTCAGTTTAATGAACTTGTATTTAATTTTATGAAGCTGTTTCCCTAAAACTTTTTTTAAATAATTGTTTGCTTTTTTAATTGTGAATACTTTTGTATTTTTAATTATGAGGCAAATGTACCATCTTCTCTTTTCTGTGTAGGACTATAATGATGAGATCAGGCAAGCACAGCTCCAGGAATTAACATATTTGAATGGTGGATCAGAAAATGCAGATGTTCCAGTAGTTCGAGGGAAACCCACCTTGCGTACAAGAGGTGTGCCAACCCCAGCAATAACCAGGTAGGTGTTACTAATTTACTTTTTTTTAGGTTAATTTACCGTAGAAAGTTTTCATATTTCTCATATTAATAGTTACAAACAGCTGTATTGATGCAGCTGTGTAAAGCCTATATTCTGACATTGTGAAGTCACATTGAAGACATTTCTTTTGGAGGGAGATATTCATAGGCTTATATGTATCACTTGTACCAGTTACTAGCTGATGACTTCAGACAAATTACTCCTCGCTCTAATGTTGCTACCTTAATACTTCAAAATGAGGCCAAAAAGTATCAAGCTATGCCTCATTATGTTGTCTTAACTCCAGGGACCTACAGAGGTTACCTTAATTAGGACAGCATAATGGGGCATGACTTGGTGTTATTTGGCCTACTACATTTGTTACATTAATTTTATCTTTATATGACAGGAGCTTATATATTTTCCCAAAATGCACTACACATGTCATAGTACATGTGCAAATATTTTTGAGAGTATCCAAACTTGTCTTATCCCTACATGCCCATTTTATGTTTGTACATGTATTGAGAATGTAGTATATGTTCATAGGCAAGGTGCTTTTCCTGATGTAGGCTTCCCAACCAAGGAATCTACTGTGCCCCAGTTTCTTGTAATGGAAACTCACATCAGACTTATGTCTTTAGATCTTGCCCCCTAAAGGTACAGAAAATACGTGCAGGTAGATCAAAACAGTTTCCAGAGTTGACACTTCAATGCTAGCATTGTTTTCTTTTTAGTGATATAAATTGACAGGTAGATAAGTAGGTAAGTATATCCTAATGATGCAGTAGCTATGGTAGCACTTTAGTACAGCAAATCTCCTAAGGACTAATTTCTCAGAATGTATCCCTGTTACTAAGAGATACAGGATTGTATATAGACGGTAATATATTTAGACGAGTGGGTACATGTATCTATGTATTGTGTATGTAAGCTTTTTAGTGATATGTATAGCCTTACTCCTATAAGTTTAGTATACAAAACTGTACATGTTCTAATTTTTATTTTATAAGCATAAACCTATAATGCAAATTAACCTAGTGTTACTATTTCACTTAGGAGTAGATTAAGTTACTCTTGCCTAATCCTTCCTGCAAATACAGACACCGAATGAACCTCCCTTGGGTAGAGCGTGAAGGTAGAGCACAGCCAGTGCCGTTGTCTAGGGGACAGTGTGCCCTGCATGGCACAGCTGCCAGTTTCACTGAAGACAGTTCCTCATTTCGTCATTAGGTTTTAAGCTAAGGTTAAAATGCTATGAAGATAGGAGGAAGAGTATTACTTTGGAACATCTGAAGAAACACCTCCTTCTGCCCACACAAATTGATTCCCTTTGATTACAGCATACATGTAGCTTGTCCTTTAAACTTGTTTCACTGTCTTGATGGTTAATGTTCTTTGATAAGATTATTTTTTAAGTTCTCATTTCAGACTCTGGTTTTCAGTTTGTCATGGAGTAATAGCTGGTCCATCGCTAAAGTTAAAGGTGTCCAACAGTCATCACATGTTTACTAGGAACCCATCCATGGGTGCACTGAGCACACGCTGCTCCCCTCACCTTCCCTCCCTCTCTCACCCCGCCACATCCTCTGCTCCTTCCTCTTTTCCCTTCTCCTTCTTGCCCTCCCCTTCCTTGCCATCCACCTCCCTGCTCTCCTAGCCCGCTTCCCTCTCCCACCTCCTTCCCTTCCTCCCTCTCCCTCTCAACATGTTTTATGAGAAAAGGTCTCACTATTTAGTCTGGGCTTAAACTCACAATCCCGCCTCAGCCTCCTGAGAACTGGGATTACAGATGTGTACCACCGTTCTCTGCTAAGTGTATCCTACTTTCCTTCCTCTATTTGATTATGGTTTCTGTGGTCCCAAGTATCTTAAATTTCTTGTTTCTACAATATGAAGGTCATATTGCTAAAAAAGGCATTCAGAACTCTTCCGTATTTTTTCTAAATCCTCTCTTCAGCTTAGTCCTTCATTGCATGGCCATATTTCCTGTGTATTTGACCAACTCTGGGCAGAAAAATTTGCTTTATAAGGTTTGTACTTGCACCCTTCTGGGCCTTTGTTCATGCTGTTTCTTCTGTCTGTGGCTGGTTCTTCTTTTGCTCTCTGCTCCTGTCACCTGTTTAAATCCTATTTCATAACATAACCTCAAATTTATCTTAGCAAATTTATCTTAGAGTGTGCATAGCATCTACTTTGCCTCAGCACATTTTAAAGTACTTGAAAGATGTTAACTGGGTTAAACTTCCTAACAGTTCTTTGAGGTGAGCTGTGTTTTGTTGTTACCCCCATTACAGACAATGAAAACATGGTCAGAGAGGTAAACAGCCTGCCTGTGATCCTACAGCTTAGGAGGAATCTAGCTAGTCTGGTTCCAGAATTCAGTGTTCCCACTGTTTGACCCTTGCCTTGTATTTTTCATCTTGAATTTTTTTCTTCTCTACTTTCCCCTACTAGTTTTTCCACAGAACTTTTATTCTGTTACTTTCACTCTAGTTTTATAATGGTACATAACATTTTTATACAAGCTACGAGGAAAAGACATCTATTTACTGTTTTTTTCTCATAAAATCGTGTGATAACTTGTAAGACCAATATAGTCTATCTATCCAAATAAGGTAATAAAAATAAATTGATGTTGAAATTACAATACAAAATTACAAAAAAAACCCAAGGGCAAAGCTAGTAAACAACAACAACCAAAAAAGTACATTTAGTATTTTGTAGTTGTCTTCAGATTATGCTTTGAATTTCCTATAAGCCATAGCTGGAGAAAAATGGATACAGAATTTAGTGTCTAAATGTTTTAAAACAGTAATAATACAAAGAAAAAGACAAAGAAGAAGAGGGGGAAAAAGAGGGGAAGAAGGAGAGAAGGAGGAGGTGGAAGAGGACGGTGTACTCACTGAAGTCTAGAATTCTTAGTACTAAAGCAGTGAAGCTGTTCCAGTGGATGTCCATACATTGGTCACCATATAATGTAATAAGGTTTTCAGTGGCATCCTTCTTTACCATAGCCAATGACTTAGGAAGTCATTTTGATTTTATCTCTAAAATAAGCCTCAAATCTTATTTCTTTAATTGCCCCTGCCATTCTTTTTCATGTTATCTAGCCTATTCTTCCACTTTTCGTTCATAATCACAATGACCCTTTAAAATTAAATTTGATTTTATCCTCTTACTTCCGATCCTTCTGTAGCTTCTCTTGAAGCTCCAAGAAGATCCAGCTTTGCTGATTTGCACGCAGGTGCCCATCAGTGTCTTCCCCTTTCTGACTGTATCTTCTTCCACTTTCCAGCTGTCTTTACTCCTCACTGCATTCTCAGCTCACACAGACTGCTTGTCAGAGAAGCCTTTGCTGATTGTCTCCTTGAAGTAGCTGTCCTCCAATCCAGAATCTGGCTCTTAACATTCTTTCTTGGGTTGCTTAGTAGCATTTATGAAACTGAACTTACTTTATTTGTTTACTTTTTCATTGGATATTCTTTGTGTCATGTAAATCCATAAAGTCCTTGTGCACATGATCTGTAGCATGTGGACATCACTTGGTGGATAATATGACACAGTAGCACATTCTGTAGACTCTTGCTGGTCAAATGCTGCCAGTGTAGAATTTTTTTTTTTTTTATTTATTTTTTTTTTTGGTAAATGGCAGCTCTTATTTTTTATATTACTGAGTTTTCCAAGGAATTAACTTCATAAGAATGTTCACATGAATGTCTCTGCTTTGGAATTTCATAGTAGAACAAATTATTATTGTGCATTCATCCATGCATCCCGCTTCTGATACCTTTCCAAAGCAGGGTATAAATGATGGGAAGTTGAGTCCTATCCTGAAAAAACAAGTTTTTAATAAACTCTTTTCACTTTAATTCCAAATTGATAGAACTAAGATTGTGCTTTAATTTTGAAGTTCAGGAAGTCCCTCTGCCTATAGACTGACTCGGGCAGTGCCTCTCTCACTCCTCCCTTGGTCAGGAGACCCCACAGAGGGAATTAGGGGAGCAATATAGATAGAGAGTTGAGTCTCGTCTAGGCAGTGTGCCTTTTATTTTATGTTTTTCCCACCAGGTCTTCTCACACCACATTTGACTGTTCCTTTAGTGGTCTGCATTAAACACTTTGGACACCCAAGGATGTTTCCTACCATCCATCTCTTTAAGAGACTTAGGTCTGTGTTCTTTTTTCTAGTGTAACTGTGAGCTCTATTGTGGCCTGTGTGTTTGCCATGTGTTTTCAGGCAATTATCAAGTTTCTCTAATCCTCAGTTTCCTTGTTCATAGATAAGCAAGGATAGGCCCACTTCACAGTATTGAAATGATGTCAGGTTTGATCCTGTCAAGACATCATGCAGAGCCAGGCGTGGTGGCGCACGCCTTTAATCCCAGCACTCGCAAGGCTGAGGTAGGAGGAGCATTGTGAGTTCAAGGCTGTCTTTGGCTACAACATGAGTGCAAGGACGGCCTGAATTACATAGTGCGACCCTGTCTCAAAAAACTAGAGCTGGGAATTTGGCTCAGTGGCTTAAGCGCCTGCCTGGCAGGTGTGAGGTTGTGAGTTCGATCCCCAGTGCCACAAAAAATAAAACAAAACAAAAAACACATCATGCAGAAGTCTTCAGGACATGTAGTTTCCCTAGATCTCATAGCTTCGTATTCAGTCTGCAAGCCAGAGACTGAGTCTTAGCTTTTTTGGTGTCAAAATATTGTGTTGAAAAAGCTGGTTAAATTTTGTTTTGGTAGATCTGTCTCTTACTTGCTTTGGTTCTAACTTCATAGATAGTTCCCTTACTCCTTTTCTGTAAAAAATATGGGGCATTAATTTGTCTGAACAAAAGGTGTCTGCGAGAAATGGAATGATAGAAACTGTGATAAATACTGATGACATGAACTTTGTATTTGCAGGGGAAGAGGAACAGTTACGCCCCGGCCAGTTGGAGTTGGGGTTCCTCGAGGGACACCAACAACCAGGGGAGTCCTTTCCACCCGAGGACCAGTGAGTCGGGGAAGAGGCCTTCTCACTCCAAGAGCAAGAGGAGTCCCTCCCACTGGGTACAGACCTCCACCACCACCCCCAACACAGGAGACCTACGGAGAATATGTAAGTGAAGATAACGTGACAGCTGTGTTGGTCAGAATGTCTCAGTCCAGACATAGCACTAGATGTCACAGCCAAGCACTCTCTGAGCCTCACTTGAGTTCTTGAGTATTCTACCTTTATTTCACAAGCAGTTATTGAATGCTAAATACTTAGTACTGAAAATGGGAGGGCCACTTTCAACCAGGTACCAGAAATGGTAGGATCCTACAAAAATGCTATCTTTCAGCAAGTCGCTGAAGTCAGTAGCACAGAAGAATTTGGTGGGGAAGTGCAAGACAAGGATCAAGGAGACATCCTATTAATTAAGCTCTTACAGAAGTTCCAGGTAACATTCATATTCACTTCTGAGTAATCCAGTTACTTAGAAATGATTACCTCCATGTCAGAAGGTGGCCTTATTCTTCAGCGTTTCCTTTTAAGCTGTGCTAAATATAACTTTTTAGCAAAAATTCTTTTCAGTGAAAAAAACAAAAGCTGTTTTTTAAGTGATGGATGGGTTGACATTGACTTGATTAGATAACCTTTGTATCCCTTGCAATTCAATAATTCTATTTTATGCTACCTTAAGTAGGTAAGTGGAAATAAAAAACTGTTAGGAAGGGTGGGATAGGGTTAGAATTAAAAACAACAAAACACTACTCCTTTTGTTGGAAAAAATAGAAATAGCACTTTCACTAAAATTTCAGACTGTCTGTGTGTCTTAGGAATTAAAAAATGTAAATTTTAAAGATATCCTTGAGGCTGGTCTGGCTCTTACCTATCATGCTGGAGTTTAGGGTTCCATCCACAACACCATAAGACAAACAAACAAAGATGTCCTTGAAATACCTTCACTGTGATAAAATTTAAATTTTTGAATGTGCTTGATTGTGTTTTTGACAACTCAGTTTGCTCTTTAGCACTGATTTATTTCCAAAACAATAATAATAATAATAATAATAAAAAGACAGGAAGAATGGTCCTCTCGTTTTTTTCAGATCTTGACACAACTGCTGCTTTTTTAAGAAAATATGTATCTCAGTGTGTGAGGTACTTTTATGTTCTTCATATTAGGTGTGCTAAAATGAAAAAAAAAAGAAGTATTCTCACACAAGTTTTGGCCTGAGAAAAATACAATTAATGCTATATGCTCTGTTTGTTTTTAGTAAGTAGTTATACTGATTTAAATATCTCTGCTTTATTATCCCAAATGAGAAAACCTGGCAGGTCACAGGAAATGCACCTGTTGAAATTGAATTGGTTTTTCTCAAGGTTGTATAAAGATTCCTGATCATTTATAATGTCATCTGAGCCAGCCATCCATCAGAGTCACTGTCACAAAAGACTCCCTGAGTTTTTGTCATTGAGAAAGCATATGTTGGCAGACAAATGTATTTGACTAGGATTGCCATTCCTAAAGTAGATAGGTCATACACAGTAGCTACTTGAGTAGAATAGGCAATCTATTGTTAAGACCAAATCCTCCTTTATGGAGTGCTTGTCTTTTAAGAATAACACAAGACAACTCAACATGATTAGTGTTTTTTCAAAAGAAAATAAATAATGGATGTATGAAAAATTAGACATAATTACAGTAACTCATCTCTTTTGTGAAACCAAGAAGTACCCCTTTCCCAAAATGACATTGATTTATAAGGTATACTCAAATAATTAATTAACTGAAAAATTAATTAGTGTAATCCCAAATATATTTACTGAGAACATTCTAACAATTCAAAATGTTGGTATAATTATACAGAAAGACAAGCCTGATGCTTTCTGTCTGAGCTCATCTTACAAATGAATTTCTAAAGTGAAATATTTTTTTGATAAGTTGCATTAACGTCAACATGCAAAACAAAACAAAAAGCATGCAATCAGAGTAAATGTATGTCCATCTAAATCTTTAATCATCTTATTTACTATCTCTGAAAGACTTAGCTTAAACCCAGAGAGTGTAAAGTGAAAGGACTTCCTGGGCATCTTAGCAATTGCCATTTGGGATAGCTCCAAGTCAGGGTTCAGAGGAAGGCAGGAGAGGTGAGAGGTTACATGCTGAGGAGGAGCAGAAACTAAGACGCCAAAGAAGGTCAAGGAAAGAGCATGTGGATCGAATGGAAATGTCCATAAAACCAGAGCCCTATAACCACTGGGTATGCATCTTGAGCTTCTGGCAGAATGTAATTGCAGACTTATTTAGTTCGGTCAGATGCCCGAGATCAAAGGGCAGAGGTGACCAAAGCTCACACTCCAGGCGGCTACTGGAATCCAGCATTAGCTTTCTTTCCTAATAGCCTCCTGGCTCCATTTTTGAAAGGCTCTTTCAATGTTGCTTTTATCATATATTTTTTCATTGATTTTTATAGCCTATATACTTACAAATTGATAATTACTTAAGGAAAACTCCTGTTTTCTGTCTTCTACTGTGTCTTACCTTTAGCACCAAATGTGTGGATTCTCCCCACCCACCACCCCCCTACCCCAAACTGAACACTTTTCTGCAGATAATGACAGAGGTTTAGGGTGTTTTATAGCTTAGTTCAGTACTAACATCAAATACCTGGTGGTAGCACAGATCTCACAGGTTATAAACAAGCTCCACAAGGTTGCTCCGTGCTGGAGAAGCCAATCCTAAGCAGCGGGCCCCCTACTTGCCCACAGATTCTGTCTTTGCTACAAATTAGAAGTTTGTACAATCTCTTCCTTCCCCAAGTGCCATAATTTTCTAGGACAGCTCAGAAGTCAGGTAAACAAATAGGAGTAAGCAATAGACTATTCTGAGCTGACTACGAAGGAATGTGGCCTGGGAACTTGGATTCATGTTACCTTGAATGATATGTTCCAAAGTAAAAGAGGTTCCTTGAACTTTCACAGTCAGATTTTAGGTATGCTGTTACTGCCTCACCTATAAAGAAAAAACTATTTTAGAATCTAGAAAAATCTTAATCTCTTGCAGGTAAATTTGAGATTCTTCTATGTAACTGAGTTTCCCTAGCTGTCCCCCAAGTCGCTGCCCAGCCTCACTGCCTCCTGCCCTTGCCAGTGCCCTGTGCATTCATCTGTCCCAGCTGCAGCTCCAGAAACACAGGATCGTGATGTTTTGCGTCGTGGCCTTCCTTGCTTTGTCCATACCAATTCTTTTTACTACTGTATTTGTTCTTCTTTTGTGAAACCTCTCTGGTCCTAAAGAAACATGACTAATGTCAAAGGATGAAATTTATAACAATTTAAAGATCTTAATTATCTTTGCTTTTTATTCTAGAATTGGCAACATTTTATTTCACAAAATAAATGTCCAATGAACTAAACAGAAGAAATGTTTTGTTTTGTTAATGTTAACGGTTGAACCTAGAGCCTTGCACATATGAGGCAATTTCTCTACCACTGAGCTATACCCCAGATCCCTTTTCCTAAAATTTATTTTATTTGGTCCCATTGGATTGCTGGCCTGGAACTTGGCAAACCTCCTGAATAGCTGAGATTATAGGTATGTGCCACTGTGCCCAGCAGGGTTTCACAGACAGAGAAGGACTGAAGAAGCAGAAACAGAAAACAAAATGCAGATTAGTCATTTCTAAATTGTCTTCTTTTAAGGTAGGGATAAAGAGACAGCAATGGAGAAATAATTGCTGAACATCAGTTTACTTTAGGTGACCTTTTCTGTATACAGGCTAAAGCAGAGGCAACTACATTATCCTACCTATTGAAACTGGCCTGTTTGGGAAACTTTGGCTGTTTATTTCTGTAATCCAACTTTTTTAGGAGGTCAGATAAGCAGTACAGTTTCATTTTGGATGCGTGGAACTTGAGCGTAACTGATGGTGTTTTCACTTTTAGCCGGGTCTATTGAGGCACAGTGTAGGTTCCAAACAGTGGCTTCCTGTCATTTGTGTTTAAAGTCAGTAGTATTGTTCCTGTTCCTTTAGCATTTGTCAGGACTTCTGTGCTTGCTTACTTTGTCTCTAGTAGGCTGCTCCTTGGAGGCGGGAGGTGTGTCTTCATCTTCCTTTGCTCAGAGCCTTTCTCTAGACCTGGCATTTTGGGAATAATAAGTGAATGTGTAGAGGATGGATAACTTGGCCTTTATCAATACAGATTTAATTCCTGTGTCCATGCCATGTGTTATGTACATTTTTTCACATACAGTATTTAGTAAAATAAAATTTAATATCTTGAGTCAGTTTTAGCAAATATAACATGGCCCACTCAGTGAGATAATAAAGTGTAACTTAATAAACTGTTACGCCAAGGGAAAAATATGTAGTTTCTGATCCCCCCTTCAATGTGGCATGTAGGATGTTCTTATATAAATTATTTTACTTTTCTGGGCTTCAGGTTTGGTTCAGTTTGGTTTGGTTATTTATCTGGGAGATGGTGGTGACAGGACGTTAGCCAGCAGGTCAACAGGTCAGATCACATGATGTTCTTAACCTTCCCAGCTTCAAAATTCTGTACTGTACTGAGTATTTTTTTTGTTGTTGTTGGAACTTGAGTTCCACTGTCAACCTAAAGATGAATTTTATAATTAAAATCTATTTTCAACAAGTGAAGATGCTTGAAAGAAAGTCATGGAATAAACAAAATACATTTTAATAATAATAGAATCAAGCTAAAAGTGAATGGAATTAGAAAGATCTAATTCCAAAATAGAATTTTTGAAATATGTTTTCAAAAAAATCACTTTCTTAGAAAAGTACTTGTATCCTTTAAGGTGCGTGAACAAAAATTGTCTTAGAATTTTAATCATATTATTCTCTAACATATTTGACTATACTGAACTCAATTTTATAATCCTGAGAAGTACTTACTATTCAAGTGAAGTGTTGTGTACTTATTCAGAGGTTTGGCAGCTAAGCTGATGTGTTACACACCTTTAAACAGTGTGGTGGGGCACTCTTGATGGAGCCCTTCTAGGTCATCAGAGTGTAAATGCTCTTTTCTTGGGCAGTGTCTAATATGCTTTTATTATCCAACCATACGATGTTTATGGAACAGAATGTGGGACTGCCCTTTAATTGCCTTGGGTGGTGGGGCGGTACCTGCTGAAAGAAGCAAAGGGAAGGCTGGGCAGCTCAGGAGCTTTTGATGCCCATGCTTTGTCTTAGGCACGTAATTTTAACTTGAAAAGACATCAGGGCTTCCTGAAATCTGTAATACTACTCTGAGTAGCAGAGCCAAGCATATCTGGCTACAATGCCTGTGCACTCTTCTGTCTGAAACCTCTGGTTCACATTTCTTGGAGGGAGAGGACAGGCAGCTGTGTATTTGTGAGGCTCTGCAGGGAACTGTGAGGCAGTGTGGACGCCGGTGTCACACTGCGTGTGCAGACTTCCCAGCAACACTCTCCAGGGGGCACTCGGGAAGAGGGAGAGGGGCCTCATCTGCAGAGGAGGAGCAGTGGTCAGTGAGCTTCAGGCCGCTAACCTCCAGCAGTATCCACTGACACCCACAGGTGATGAGGGAGTAGGCCAGGATTTAATCCCAGATTCTCCAGCCCCTAATCTAAAGAGGCTACTCGCAGCATTCTCACTTTTATAATGATATGAGCCAGAAGCAATGAGAAAATGAACAAAGCAATACAAGAACCAGAACTAGAGACACAATTTTAGGTGTATAGGGATAATTGAAAAATACAGTACACGTTTAAATTTTTTAAAAATTTGTATTACACTAAAAGATACATTGCCAAAAATTATGGTAGAAGCAAAGCCAAGGGAATATTTGGGGGAGACGGGTAATGGCAATGTATTTTTTACTGTAATAAATTTTTTAATTAAAAAATTCACATTTTCGATCATCCCATGTCAATCAACCATTTACAGCAGTTTCTGTCAAATAAAAACATTGGAGTATGTCTTTTTACACCTTATTCACTGGATCTGGCACCTGGAGACTTCCTCTAGCTGTTTTCCAAAGTAAAATGACCATGCAAGGTAAATGTTTTGAGTCAGTTCAGGATGTCAAGGCAACCACAAGAGCAACAGTGCAACTGAAGATACGACAGAGGACTTTCAGAACTGCTTCAGAAAGTGACAGGAATGATGGGATAAGTGTTCAAAGAGAGCAGGGTTAATGGCAATGTGTCTTTTACTCTGTTTTTTTTAAATGTAAATATTCACTGTATTGTTGCATCTTACCTTGTATGTCAACTGCACCATTAGTCTTGAACCCGTGTTTGCAAACTGCTGCCCTTCTGGTACTTCTTACTGCCTGAGAAAGATACTGAGGTTCTTTCATGCCTCTTTGTAGGTCATCAGCCACAGTCTTGAGTTCTATAAACAAGTTTTTGCTTTAGTACAATACCTAAAACAGTTATTATATGGAAGTCATCACAGAATTGTAGAACATCGTACCGTAATATTTATTTGCAACCTTTTTCAGATTCAGTAATCAGAGTAACAGTATGCTTTTCTGCCTTCCTAAATTAGTAGAAAAAAATGTATCTGCCATTCCAGGTGCATGTGTGACGTGCAAGCGTGCCGCGTGCCCTGATGTTGTTATATCAATCAACCCTCACTTTATCGCTCAGAAAGAGTATAAACTAACTCTCGACAGTCAGTCAGAGGCTTGCAGAGGACACAAATTTTACCCAGATCGGTTCTCATACATAAAGAAACCCCTGTGGTCTTACTTCCTGGCAAGCATATTTCTAAGCACTTTACGTGCATTCGCTTCAACCTTAGAACACCAGTGCAAGGTAGGTACAAGCAGATTAGGGCAGAGCCAGAATCCACAGCCCAGCAATCAGGAGACAGATTCTTGCTCCTGCACACTGTGACTTTCATCTAATGTCAAATCTTGTATTTGCACCTGGAAAAATTGTCAGATGAAAGGGGCAAATAATGTAATCTCTTTTGGAATAGATGTTTTCTACGAAGTTTACAATACTGTAAGTAGTACATGATAAAGGAGTAATTAGTTTTACTCGTCCTTCTGCAACCTCTGTGGAGTATTTCCTCACAGGAAATCTTCCACAGGTGAAAATTAATCCAGGTTTAAAGAGTCAAAGAGATCATTTAAATAGAAGCAGAGGTCTGAACCTCCGAGCAGACGTATCCCTCTGCCTCCCTTCTACATGGCTTATTAAGGCTGTGTAAGGTGAAAGTTGTCTTGAAGGAAAATACTGTTACTAATGTAAAATGTATCCTCATCTGCATCATAAGAATATGGTCCACTCCTCTCCTGTGACGGGAATGAGCACTAGGGGTTTTGATGATAAGGAACATGAGTGAAGGCCCTTAGGGAAAGCCAAATACATTCTTAAAATGTGCATGTAGATTTTAAGGACCCAATGAGTAAAAGGATAATCCTTCTCATTCTTATGAAAAAGCTAGAGCTCACCTGAAGTTTTAATTATGTGACTGGTTTGGAGATTTTTGTACAGATGAGGGCTGTCCTGACAGCACATTTTCCTAATACAGTGACTGCCGGCATAGTTTTTGACAGTTAACTAATCTCTAAACTGTTTCAATTATCTTGTTTTCCATAGTGAGAAACTTAATTAAAACAGACTGCAGATTGTGAAAAGGTTATTTATGAAAATGCATTTTTAAATGTGAATCGAAAAGCCTAGGGACACCTTTTTATTTTAGATAAAAAGATGAAGGTTCTCTGATTTTTTATTCACTTTACCTGAAGCAAGGGGAAGAGCAGCACTATGCAATTTACTTGAAATGTCTGTCTGGATTCCTCACAAGTCAATCTTGTTCCTAAATTGCTTGAATGGTTGATTTGCTTTAGAAATATAAAACTTTAGGAAATAATTCCAGATTTTAAATATATGAGTATAGAAGGTTTTTTTTTTTTCCCCCTTCTTTACCTTAAGCAAAAGAGTGCTTGTTAAGGCAATGGAAGGCTCTGAAATGTCAGTGTTGCCAGGGGATGGAAAGCACGTGTCATCTTCATAATTAATCCTGCCCATCCCAAGTGAGTTGAGCAGGGATGGTGTATTTGAGCTAATGTGACAGATGTATCATGTCCTTTGGGTAAATTAGGGCTGGGGCAGGGAGGGCAACTTACGAAACACTAGATTAGATCTTTGTTGTAATACTTTCCCGCAAGAACCTGCCCCCTTGTTCTTTTATAATTTTCCTTAGGCATTTAACTGGCATTTATAAAATTTAGTCTCCGCCTTCAAGTAAATCAGAATCTGAGAAAGAGGTGCAGTTTAGAAAAGGAAAAATTATTTTATCTCTACCCTTCTGAGTTCATTGCTGGAGTGAACCCTTGTAACAAAAGAAGAACAAGTAGAATTTTGTTAACATGTGTATTTCTTATGTATATGAGAGATACCTAGATAAGGAATATGTTATGGTTTAGATCTAAAATATCACCAAAAGGTCTTGTGTTCAGAGGTGGGGCCTGGCCAGGAGGGGCAGGTCACTGGAAGCATGTATTCTTAACTCTGCCCACCTGGCCATCACGAAGTGACCACCTTTCCTCCCCCACCCCCTTCTGCCACACTGTTCTGCCTTGAAGTCAGCTAACTATGGACTGAATCCTTCAGAAACCCAAGCCAAAGTAAACCCCTCCTCTATTAAGTTGTGGGTATTGGATATTTTGTCCCAGTGACAGGAAAGTGACCAATACATAATATACCTCAAAGAGGCAGCACCTATAAAAATAACTTCAGCAAAGATGAGTTCAGAATTTGAGAGGTGATTAACAAAGGAAAAGGACTTTTATGTGTTTGGGGACAGCAACTTGCAAGAAAGCAAATAAATGGGATTTTTATGTAAATTTCTCTGGTGCCATCTCAGCTTCATAAGTGCCTAACATCTTCAGTGATCAACCTTTGTCCCTTCTGGCAGACAGGAGGTGAGACACCTTTGCCTTTGTAAATCTGAGACTTATTTTTAGGCAGATAGGTTAGAGCATAGAGCTTCTCTTTCATCTTCTAGTTTTTGATTGCCTTCAGCTCAAAATAATCCTCATGTTAAAATGGTGAATTTAGGGATGGCTTGTCTGGTCTTCTACCCAATGGTTCTCACCCTTACTTTGCATATTTTAAGAATCCCCTGATATTTTAGGTGGTGAATCTCTGTTATGTGGACCCATGTAATACATATTATTCAGGGAACTTAACTTAGAGTAATGTAATCTTTTATTCATGCTGTTTCCTATAACATTTTAAATCACTGATGGAAGCAGCTCTCCCTTTTTTGTCTACAGAGCCCAGTGTATAATAAATACCCAGTGTTTAGTTTCCCAGTTTGTAGAGTCATCCTTCAGGATAAGAACATCTACACTTGACTTATGTGCAAAGAATATTTAGAAGGGACTAATGAAGGAGGACTTTTTAAAAAGTTGTAACATGCAAACGGCAAGTAAGGGCACAGATAAACTGAGGCAGGAAGAGCTGGGAGGAGTTTCTATGGAGTTGCATGGAGATGCGTCCTGGTGTACTGGAGATAACCAAAGGAATTTTGATGAGGTTTATCACCATATTTACACTTACAGATTTATTTTTTTCTGTTTAGTTTGTGTTATGAGTTACATCTGGATGTTCCCCCAAAGCTTCATATGCTCATAGGAGAGGCTTTGGGGGGACAATTGGATCCTAGGGATGTGGTACTCATTGATGGATTAGTTGGGTATGATGTTGGGAGGTAAAATCTAGTGGGAAGAGGTGGATCATTGTGGGCATGGCCTGGAAGATCGTATAACTCTTCTCATTCCTTGGTTCCTGTCTTCTTTCTGCCTGCTGTGCCATAAGCTGTTTCTCCTCTGTTATGCCCCTCTACCATGCTGTTCTACCTTGGAACCAGCTGAATATAGATTGAAACCTCTACAAACTGTCAGCCAAAATAAACCTTTCCCCTTTAAGTTAGGTTGCTGGGTTTTGTGCCTCAGCAGTGACAGAGTAACTGTTTGTTTATACATAGAATTGAGTGTGAGGCACATAACAGAATGTGAAATCTTAAGAGACATGTATGACTCTAGGAGTTTAAAATAAATATTTAAAAATGTGGTTTGACAAATGAGGTGACATTAGTGGGAAGCCAGCTGGCAGTCTTCATATATCCTCATGGTGTGCCCAAGGTATGACTAAAGTACAGGCCGATGGTCAGTTTTATAGAGACAAGCTTTTTTTTTTTTTTTTTTGTAACACAAAATTCACAGCCTCACACTTGGCAGACAGGCGCTCAAGCTGCTTAGGCAAACTCCCACCCTAGTTTTTTGAGGCAGGGTTGCACTATGTAGCTCAGTCCAGCCTAGCGCTCACATTGTAGCCCAAGCAGGCCTCGAACTCACAATGCTCCACCTACCTCAGCCTTCTGAGTGCTGGGATTAAAGGCATGTGCCACCACGCCTGGCTTAGAGACAAACATTATTAAGACACTGGTCACAACAAAGTTAGGAGCCAAAGTGAATAGCTGGAAATCCTTGCTCTGCCTCTAAGTGACACATGATTTTAGTCAATTTCCATGTCTCAGTTCCTGATCTAGAGATGAAACTGTTATCAGTTATCCTGGTAGAACAGCATTAATTTGAAGGTATTAGCATGTATAAAGTACTTACTATGGTACCAACATGTAAAAATATGATAAATGAGTATTATTATTGCTGAAGGACCAAATCTTAATTCTTGTGTTTAGCAATGGAGCTCTTTTTTTTTAGTGGCAAAAAAGCAAAACAAAATTTCATAACAAAATAAAAAGAGAACAATAGTTAATACGTTGCATATTGGTATCTTTAAAGTAGTACACAAAGTACAAGATACAGACATAAAAATTTCTCCAGTCAATATTAGTACATCTTTTGAGGAAGATTCTTACAGTATCTCAGACATTAATATATGAATCACATAACACCCAATATTATACATATCCGCCAGAGGAAAATTGAAAAGGTAATTTCAGGTGTTAGCTGGGGTGACACATAACAGGAATTTCCTACACTGCTGTGAAAATAGAAGCCAATGTACCACCACTTTGGGAGAGGGTTTGGGACCTCTGTTACAGCCCAGCACCCGCTGCTCCTCGGAAGTAGGACCTCACAGTCCTACATCCAAGGAGCTCCTCAGCAGGGTTGCACACATGGAGGCACCAGAATCCTATAAGGATTTTTAGCCAAAAATTAGAAAGAACCAATTATCTGTCAGTACTACAATAGATACATACCTTGTAGTAAAATCCTGTGGAACAATATTTTAAAGCAATGAGAAGGAACCAGTTGTCACTATATACAGCTGTATGGTTGAATTCCACCAACATGATGTTGAGAAAAATCTGAAACAAAACAGTGGTTGTTCTGGTTCCATTTATATAAAGCTCACAAGCAAGAAAAACTAACCGATGGTGTTGAAAATCAGCACAGTGGTTACTTTGGGAGCGGATGGTAATTGGGACAGGCACAGCAGGCTCCTAGGGACTACTGATGTCCATTGTTGGATCTTGGTGCTAGTTACACCTGGTATGCAACCAGCTCTGTTCATTTGATTAAAATCTTTAAGCATATGTGCCTTTTATGAGTTATTTTATACTTGAATAAAAACAGTAAAAATATGATCCATCTGTCAATTAGGAGAATTATACCACTAGACAGAACTGATACTCTTATAAATATCAGAACAGCACATCTTCCTTCAAGCTGATCTGTTTTAGACCAGGTGATACTACAAAGATCTCTCTAGTGAGTCTAGCACCTGAGCAAGAAATAATCTTCACACTAATACAGATTTCTGATGCCTGTGGTTACATTTTCCTCATACCGATATATGAATTGTTTGCATTTTGGTGAGCAAGAGCCTTTTCCCCTTTACAGTGGACCTGGAGTCCTGTGTCCTCTGGCAGTCACATTCAGATAGTTGCATTCTTCTCAGGGAATAACGCTTGGAAGAGAGAGTGGGTCAGTATAAATCCATTATAGTCAGTCACGTACGCACTCAGAAAGTTTCCGAGTGCTTCCTGTGTGGCAGGCAGTGGGTAATAAACAAGGCAGAGAGGCCCCTGCTCTCAAGGAGACTGTATTACTAGTGGGGAACATAGGTAATAAGCAAATTAATATTGGGTGTTACTGTGAATCAGCTCCCAGATCCTCTTGTTGAGAATGACTACAACAAGATGAAACAAAAACCAAACAAAACTTTTGAAGGCTAAAAAGCTCAAAAAAGGGTAAGAAAGAAAAAAAAAAAGAAATTACTGAGCCACCAATCTGAGGAAAAATGAAAGCCACAAGATGATCTCTGCCTTTCTGGCCGGTTTGCCAGCGTCCTTTCCCCACAGGCTCTCGCCCCTGTATTCACAGCATGTAGAAAAGCCTCTGGGTGATCATTTTCCCGGCTCCCACACGGGTGCTCCATGCTCCATGGCAGCCTGGACGCACGGGAGAGAACACAGTGCCTGTTGTGTGCTCTGGATGCTTTGGGACATTAGGCTTTGCTCCCTTGGGAATCCTGGTTGAGAAGGGTGGCAGTAGGCTTCTCACAGCTTCTATAGAAGGTAACATAGGAGCTGAATTGAGTCTTTAAAGAAAAGAAGAGCTTGGGAAGGCCTTAAGAAATGAGGTTTAAAGGGCTGGGAGTTTGACTCAGTGACTTAAGCGCCTGTCTGACAGGCCCGAGGTTGTGAGTTCAATCCCCGGTGCCGCAAAAAAAAAAAAAAAAAAAAAAAGAAATGAGGTTTAAAGCCCATTAAGTGTGAGTGAAGTGTCTGATAATTCCTCTAGTCTTTGGATTGGAAACAAAAAACAAGTTACTCTTCCAGGGGAAAGCAGCCAATGATCAGCATCCATTCATCTCATTCTTTGTGGAATTCAGGTTAATCTGGAACCACTAGTTTTTTTCTGTACAAATGCTAATAAGAAATCTCTCTGATAAAATGTAGCAACAATAAGTCCCAAAATAATTTTTGTACCTAATTGTAAATAATCAAAAATTAAAAAGTACTACAAGATGTAATAGTAAAAGAGTAGATGCAGACCACCGTAGATTAAGAGAGCGAACAATATTTTAACTATGCTCATTGTAATCAAAGAATTAAAGAATAAGCTTGACTAGTCAAGCAGAGAACTATAGCATGTAGAAAAAAAGACATTCTCATATAGAAAAATATAAAAGCTAATGAAAGCTAAATAAATGAGTATAATGACAAAGATCCTCCAGTGGCCACCATGTTCACTTAAACCCCCATGGCCCCACAGATCTTCCTGCTGACCTCTCTCAGCTCCCAACATTTTCACCTGCAGTCACAGCCTTTCTTGTTGCTGTAAGAAAATACCTAGTTGGGCATGATGGTGCATACCTGTAATGCCAACACTTGGGAGCCTAAGGCAGGAGGGTCTCTATCAATTCAAGGTCAACCTGAACTACACAGTGAGACCCTGTAGCAAAAAAAGAAACAAAAGAAAAGAACTTAGATTGAATGACTTATAAATAACATTTATATCTCACATTTCTGAAGACTGTGTAGTCCAGTTTACAAGGTACCAACAGATTCATTGTCAGGTGAAGACTTATTCACCGTATCCAAGAGACTATTTCTTTCTGTGTCTCCAAATGAGGAAAGACAAAAGGGATGGAAGGAACAGAAAATCCAGGTAGCTCTCTGGAGCTTCTTTATAAGCATTGGCTGCATCCATGAGGGCAGCCCCCTCATGACTTCCCCAAACGGGCCTCCCTTTTAATACCTCTGCAGTGGGAATGTAGTTGTAACATGAATTTTGGAGGAGCAAAAATGTCTATACATAGCGTACCCTGTCCTCAGAGCCTTTGTGCTTGCTGTTCATTCTACCTGAAATCCACTTCCCCCCACAAAATTTCTCCATAACCAGCTCCTTCATTTCTCTTACATTTTCATTCAAAGTCTTTCTTATATATAATACCTTGTCTAAAATCTCAAACCTTGCCAACTTTCTGTCTCACACGTAACATACCATTGGTTTTGTTTGTCTGTATTCCTGCGAGAATGTTTTGTGTTTTTAACACTGTATCCTGACTGCTCAAAACAGTGCCTGGCACATAGTAGATATTCAGTCAATGTCTGCCTCGCAGGGTGAAGGGGAAGATCAATATCATGTTAGTAGTGTCATGTTAATTTGGACGCAATGAAAGATAATTTTCCCACTCTTTTCCAGATCTTTATAGAATTTCTGGTTTAAATCATTTTCTTTAGTTTTCCATTTGCAATTAGTTTTCTTCATCTTGTTTTGGGGTTTCTGGGTTAAATTTGTTTCCACGTTATTTTTTTACAGTATTTCCAACACCTTGGAAAGTCCAAATAAATATAATTCTACTTCAGTTAGACATGGTCTGAGAGAGAAGGTGAAATTCTATGAATCAGAGTCACAGACACATTTTTAAAGGCTGTGGTCAGATGTGGACAGAATGGCCACTAACCTTGGTCAGTCTGTTCCTTACAGAACACAGTAGTTAATTATAGTGTTTGCCCAAAGGAAATACTGACTTTGCATTTTAGACAGTATTTTAAGAATTCACATTCTACAAAAGACAAAAACCTATGTAATTTTGATTTTTCTTTGTTTTAATAGTTTGAGAGTGTTAAAAAAGAACAAGCCCATAAAACAAACCTGTCTTCATTGGACAAGAGCTGTACCAAACAGCTTTCACATACATGTTTGGTTAAGGCTCTTACAATCATCAGAAACAGCCAGGAGTTTATGTTTCCCAATGTGAAAATTATAAAATTGCGGTTCAGAGAGTTTAGTTGTTTTTTTTTTTTT
>RJWM01004673.1:0-98919 GCA_004363535.1 Dasyprocta punctata | reverse complement strand
CAAAAAGGTAAAAGGAATGGAAGAAAACATTTGTAATCAATGTATCTGTTAAAGTGTTGAACATCCAAAATATACAAGGAATTTGTAGAACTCAATAGTAAACCAACAAACAAGCATATCTCCGAATATCCTGGTGGTGGGGGCGGGGGCGGGGGCGGGGGCATTAGCAGAAGACTTAAATATACAATTCTTCCTGGAAGACATACACATGTTTAGGGAATGCATAAAATGATCCTAATGCAAATAGGAATGACTTCAACCTATCAGGATGGGTACTGTTAAAATAACAAAGAATAATGAGTGCTAATTAAAACGCGGAAAAATTGTATCCCTTGTATGCTGTTGCTGGAAGTGTAATATGGTTTAGCCACTATGAAAGTAGTATGAGTCTTCCTCCAAAAATTTAAATTAAACTACAATATGACCCAGTAATCTCATTCTGGGTTTGTATTCCAAAATAAGCACAGTAAGCATCTCAAATAAATGTATGCCTCCATATTCATTACAATATATGCACAATAATAGCCTAAATGTCCATTGATTAGGAAAATATGGTATGTACATACCAATGGAATATTATTAAGCCCTAACAGACAAGGAACTTTTGTCCTTGTCACAGAACAGATGAACAAGGAAAAGAAGTGCAAAACTTCAAATATCGTACTTCTTGACTTCAAAAACTATTAAAACCACAGTAATTAAAAAAACTGTGTTAAAAAATAAAATAAAATAAAACTGTGTTTAGTGGCCTATAGACAAAAGTATAAGAGAACATTTTGCTAAAAGAAACAATCCAGATGCAGAAAAAGGTCCATAAAGTTTCATTTATAAAAAATTTCAAAAATAAGGCCAGAGGTTTAGCTCAGTGGCACAAGTGCCTGCTTGGCAAGTGCAAGGTCCTGAGTCCAATCCCCGGTACCAAAACAAAACAAAACAAAACAAAAAGTGTCAAAAATAAGCAAACTCATAGAAATGTATAGTAAATAAATGGATGCAATGGATAGGGAAATCAAAGAAATACAAAGCAATCAAATGACAGTGGCATAGGGAAATGAGATCTTCATCAAAATATACATATGCAAAGTGAGTACTAGAGACGGCTGTCCATTACTCCTACAGTCAACAATATTGCATTGTGTGCTGTAAATGTGTTAGCAGCATACATCTCATATTAAGTGTTTTTCTGCAAGCAAAAAAAAATAAGCTTTCGAAACTGTTAAAATAGATTCATTATAGCTTACCTCCATGGTGTATAAGAAGGGAAGCATGTGACAGTTAGTCTTAAAAAACAGTAATTGCAGAAAACTGTTTTCACTCAAATAACTCTTGATTACTTAGAAAGTTTACTCATAGATTTTAGCTCCAGAATATGTACTTATGAAGCCTCAGTCTTTTAATGTCTTTTAATGTCTCTGTGTCACAATATCCTGGTAAACTGGATTAAACAAAATGTTTTCAAGTCTCATTTTTAAATCATCTGCATTTCTGACGCACAGCTGTGTGGGAGTGGAAAGATGGCAGGTACATTGGATCAAAGGAAACTTACCTGAAAACCTAATTCTACCTCTTTTCCCTTTGGTAGTGTAATCATGAGAAAGTAGCTTTATGTGTCTGAACTTCAGTTGTTTAATATACATTGCAGCAGTGTGAATTTGATTGACTTTGAAATTCCCCCAGGGAACTGGTGGATCACACTTCTGGGTATTTTGGAATTTTGCGGGCCTGAATGTGGGTAGTGCATTTGATCTCTATGTCCTGACTGGCACTGTTCCCCTCTGTTTTGAGGCCAGAATTAAGTAGCACTGCTCTACTATGCTCTTTCACCACATGGTTTCTGTTTTGGAATCAACTGACCATGAAATGAATCCCCTTAAAATGTGAATCGCGTTTAACTCCTCCTTCTTTATCCTGGATGATGGGTCCAGCAATGGATAAACTGACTAATACAAATATAATTGGGCTAATTGTCACCATAGTGTTAAGAATTATAGGATCAAATGGGAAAATATCAAAATGAGCAAAGTATACAAATAGTACAAAAATATAGATGACTAAATAGGATATCTTCACTTTTTTATGTTATACCATATCATTATCTCCTCTGCTTTCATTTTTCAACCAGTAAAAACTTAAAGCAGGAAATGGTTGCTAATAATAAGAACACAGCATACAAGACCTAGAATTTATTTTATATTTGGACAATAATGTCAATAAAAGAGATCTATTATTTGAATATCCTAGGATTCATACAATATGAAAGCACTGGAATTATGTTGCTCTTGTCTAGCAAATGTAAGCACCATGAGGGACAAGATTCATGTTTTACTGTTCTGCTTTTCTGAGTAAAATTATTTATTAAAGAGTTATATGATTTTAGAGTAGCTTAATATCAATTATAATACTATTTCTTACAAGGCACGAATAGGAGTAGAAATTTAACTCATAATGATGAATTAAAAATACTTCAAATACTATATGAATTATTAAGTGTTAAAATTTAAAATTTCAGCAACTAAATGCGAGTAACATATATCATAAAAAGAATGCAGTGAAAATAAATAGTCAGCAAATATTGTATGGCCACTTCAGACGTTTATATGAATCATAAATTTAAGTAGGCTTCCCTGCCCTCCTGTCTTTGGAACAGAAACAAGCATCTCCAATTTTAAATGCTACGAGAGTTATTTGCTGTAAAATATTTGATGCTTAATCAACAGAAGTCAATCAAACCAAAAATGAAGATTACAGAAAACAGTATTTCTGTCCAAAATCTTTCGGATTGTAGTGTGTGTGTGTGTGTGTGTGTGTGTGCGCGCGCGCGCGCACGCACAATATATATTGCTGGGGCAGTTAAAAAGTTTTTGTATTGATTAAGGTAGGGAAGGATAACTTTGCCCCAATACTAAAAGAAGTTGTACACCTCAGCATCTCAGTCTTTAAATTAAAGATCCAAGTAGCTAACTTTATTTTTTTTACCAATTCTATATGATAGAATGAATGTGTCTTGCTATTCCCAGTATGCCACTGACCCAAACTTTAAAAGTTTTAATTACTTGAAATGGCAAAGGGAAGAAAATAGACAAGAAGTGATGGCCCATGGGTAGAAACTCAGCTTTGTAAGAGTAAAGGGTCTTTTGGTTCTTACTGTAGCCCCCTTGCAATGACCACCTCCTCTTTCAAACATCATTTAGGAGAAACTGAGTGTCTTTAATAGAGTATTCAGTGCATGCCTTTTCTAATAGCAGTATTTGCCAAATGCTCAATAGAATCATTAATAATCTTATGACTAAATGCAATAGGAATATTCTTTGTCTTCACTTATGGAAATAAGGACTTTTTACTTCCTATAACTTATAAACAGGAGAAAGACAAAGCTGGATGAAATCCTAAAGACTTTTCATGCAATATATAATTGTTTACTAAAGGGAAAATAAGTTAGAGATATGTTTCAAAAGCAAGGAAGCTACAGTGGAGATATGCTTAGCAGAGATTATTTTGCTTCAGTCTTTCTAGCATTTGTTCTTTTAGGAGCTGTATTATTTGATATATCAATAAAGTGATTACACAAAAAAATGCAAATTAAATTTTTTTCTGAGGCAAAGAGAAGAGAACCCAGTTAAAACAATGATTAGCATATTCATTAATAAATCACTTAATATTTTAAAACTTATTTATATATAAAATAAGAACAAGTGTTCTTTATGAGAATGATGACTGCTAAGTAATAAGTAGAAAAATATTCTTTGCTATTGTTTTCTACAATAATCAGATTTTTTCTAGCTTTTAGTTGAAAATTGGAAAGGGAACCTGAGATTTGGTAAAAAGAAATCTTAACAATTAATTTTAGGCTCATATTTGTATGCATTTTCATTTTCATAATAAAATTATAGCTTGGCAAATGTAGCTTGGCAAAAGAATTTTTGAAAATAATAATTGCGAAATCATGACCAACGGGGATGTATATCGCTGGAAAAATAGCTGCTGAAATGTGAGAGTATTGAAAATGATTTAAACATGTTTAAAATAATCATTCTAATATTTACCTGAATTTGATCAGTGGAACACTAGAAATGTGAACTGTAACATAATGAATAATTTATATTTATAATTTAATAATTAAAAATATACTAGTTGAGGAACTGGGGATACAGCTCAGTGGCACAAGTGCCTGCCTGGCAAGCATGAGGACATGAGTTTGAACCCTGGTACCGGTAAATAAATAAATAAATAAATAAATAAATGATACTGAGTATCTAAATGTTTTAGAATGATACTGAGAACTAAAATAACAAACAATAGCATCATCTGTGATTATTTGCATTATATAAATATTTATGTATGAAAAATTTCTGACACTAAAATTAACTTAGAAGCATACTCACATTTGCCTATTTGTAGGCTTTTATTACATAATTTTATTCTTTCACATAAGAAGGAGGTCGTATCTAGCTTTTGAATAAGCCTGAGTACTGCCAGGATAAATTTGGTCTTTCCCTGCTTGAAACCTTGTCTGAAGTTTGTGTATTGAAACATTGCTGTAGGCATCTCTACCCCATTGATGGAATTAGTAAGTCAGTCCACCCTCTCTGACTTGAAGGAACCATAAAAAACATCTATCAATGATGGCAGGCAATGAAGGAAAAATTGTATGTAATGTCAGATGGCTGAATATGGGAAAAAGATGTATGGTAATGAGAGTACAGGCAGACAACTGCAGGTAAGAAATGAGATTTAAAATGATACTCAAAGTAAAATTATACACAATCAACCATTCCAATTTACTTTTTTGATTGAAAAGAAAAAGTTTTTATGTCTTACAGATAATGTTTAGGTCAAATTTGACAACTTGAATAATGAGCCCTTCATGTAATAATTCTAGCAGACTTGATGGAGTACCCGTCAGTCAGTGATGGAATGACCATACTGAGATAATAATTTTCCCTAAGGTCCAATATCTCTAATGCTACAGAAGGAATCGTTAATTATTTTTTCATGGCTATAGTGGCAACATTTCCAATGATGAAGTTGTTGTATACGTGTAAGTTTGTAAACATTTTCTAACCTTCCAATCAATTCAAGTGTCCTTATTTTCTATGATATGAAAATAGAATTAAATTCTACCTCCATACCTTTGCCTTCAACAGAGAATGCTATTATATTATTGAAACTTTACTTGGTATTAATACATGCATTATGTTTTTATGTATCTTCTTTTTTAATGTGATCAATTAAGTGGCATTAATATGTGATTATTATTATATCTGTAAAACTGATATACATAGGAACAGAAATTTTGTAGAACTGACTCATATTAATCATCCAGATTACTCAAAGAATGCTTATATTATAAAAACCATATATATAAAATATAATGGCAAAAATTATTCCTGAAATGCCAAGGGTATTGAAATACATTTTGTCATACAGGCATCTTGAGGACCTCATGTGGATGCACAGACCTGACCACAAAACTGTCAACTAAATTAAAGAAAAATGTTAACAGTGAAAGTAGAATGACATGAATACACATGTTCTTAGGATTTAGATTGAATAAATGTTAAAAATTTAAATTAAACATGTTAGCATCTAGTTTTGACGGGAATTGTTTTGCATCACCACCTAAATTAATAGCCTGATGATTTTCAGTGGTCAATCACATTTTCTTAAAATGGATTAAGTCCATTTGGTCCATTTTGGAAATGCATTTATACCTGAATTTAAACATTTAAATTCAATCAATTCAAAGAACATTCACTGACCAGTAATTGTATAATAAACTGAATGTTCAGAAAGAATTATTTTTGTGGTTTTGTGAACTTTACAGAACACAACAGATATTTACAGAGCACAGATATTAAATTATAGAATAAAGAAGGATAACGATAGTGCATATGTCAGGTTAAATAAAATCAGTATGTTTGACTGTGGATATACATGTGAAAATATTGATTAAATGTGTTTCTTATTTTTCATGTTAATATCTACCAGGGAACATTCACCTCGGAAGAGGCACTAACTCACAAAATACACACAATGACCCGGCAGCTGACTTCATCTAGCTCCCCCGCTCCCTCTGTCATCAACCATGCCACTTCTCTTACCTTGACAAAACAGGGACTGTGGGGGTAGCCTATGACTAAATCCAGCAACATGAGCACATTTGTCAAAGTTAATCTAATCATCTACTGTGAAAAATTTGGTTCTCAGTATGACATATCCCAAAGACACCAACAAATCCTCAATGGAAAGATGATTACCTTCAGCACCAATTCATTCTGGTAGGAAAAAAGAAAATACTTACTTTGACTTGGATTTGCCTTTTTTCTCACTTGCATTCTGGTAAGATTACCACCCCAGAGTTTACTACCAGTGCAGAATATCGTGTGTTATTGCACTAGACCACGGTGTCTACTTTATAGCAAATAGATGTGTGAGTAGGTTCTAGAACCAGGGATTAAACACTATGCCACCTAGAAAAGATGCAGATCTGAGAGAGCTTTGAAAGAGCTTGCAGAAGACACAACTAAAGTGCCAGTCCTAAAAGTTCAGCACTTTAGATGAGCCAGTGTTTTCCTTCAAGTGGTATATATTGGGAATCACAAACATCTATATAGAATCTTTTTTTGTCTGTTTGTTTTGTTTTTTGGTACCGGGGATCAAACTCACAACCTCACACCTACCAGGCAGGTACTTACACCACTGAGCTAAATCCCCAGCCCTACAAACATCTATATAATGCCATCTCTCAAAAGGTAAAACTAATTCAGGGAGCTAATTAGTAGAAACAGCACAAGCTAAGATGCAATACTTTCTTGAATTATGTTAGAAATTGTTTTCTCTTCCTGTAAATTTAGGCTCTCAATATATACAGGTCATGAACACAATTCCAACAGCAATTGTAATCTATGAATCTCACCTTTGAAATTTGGATTTCTTTTACAAAGAAACTAACTTTTTAAAAGAACAATGTGTATTCCAGCAAGGGTAATCAACGATACCCATCAGAATATGCTATAATGACACTTAGAGACACAAAGAAATGTCTAACATCTAGATGACCCACATGAGTGCAGTTTGGTCCTCTAATAGCCAGATGGACTACGTAGAAAATTCCGACTCTAGCAACACAGTGATTTGGTAACCAGACTCCTCTAGGATAAAGGCCTGGGTCATTCCAAGAAGGAATCATAAATACCATCTAAGAAACTAGCTAATCATGAAAAAAGCCTAGAATAGACACTTAAATATAAAGGAGTAATTATTAGCTGTGAACCAAGATGAACCTCAGCACTCTGGGCTGCATTTCATCTTCTTAATTTTCCTCTTCTCCTTAACCCCTCTAAAGATAGTCCCTCAGAAATCTTGGTGGCCTTTCTAAAAGAATTTATGTTAACAAGTAGACAGAGTGCCACAAAAGCTGGCGTTTGATGGAAATGATGCTCTAGCTTCTGCCATATTCACCTTCTAAAATATACTTTGGGTTCTACCTTCTTAGAGTGTTGTTAGCAAAGAGTTTTAAACTCTGAACTCCTTTAGGAAGTAACTTAGCTTCAAAGAGCCATCCTATGGTGGATCATGCACACCTTTTGCTGCCCCAGATCAGACAACTGATTGATGCAGAAAGGTCTGGCCATGTCTCTCATTTCCACAGGCGTTTATCTCCAAAGCGTCCTGCATGCCTGTTCTCACTGAGGGTCAGCTTGCAGGAAAACCAACTTGGAATATTGTATAGCAGGATATTTTAACCTTGTTGAAGTGTTTTCTTATGACCAGAACCCAAGAGTTTGGATCATTCAACTTCACAGGTACTCCTTACTTTTATCCTTAGCTTTCTTTTTTCCTTCCCTCACTTGCCTCATCCTATTTTCTTTCCTTGAAGTTTTCCTACTATTTGCCTTTGTTCCATAAATCAATCAGTCTTCTGTTATTTTTATCATCCTTCATTTCTCTTTTCTGCTTTCTATATTTTTCACTTTTGCAGAAACATTCAATATAGAAATTTAATGTGTCATAAAATTTGCTACCACTAATTTGCATACATATGCGTTTGTGGCTGCAAGAAAAGTCCTCATTCAAAGTAATGTATCTCCTATGTCACATAAGACTTTGAAATTTCCCATCTTTTAAAATAACTTGGGTGCTGTCAGCTGGTTAGCAGCAGAGAATGTAGCAAATAACCCAGTTAAGAGACAATGTAGAATGATTCTTAATCCATTTTTCATTGTGCTTTGTTTATGTAGTCTCCTTTTTGTCTCTTCAATGTG
Organism: Dasyprocta punctata; assembly: GCA_004363535.1. Taxonomy (NCBI): domain Eukaryota; kingdom Metazoa; phylum Chordata; class Mammalia; order Rodentia; family Dasyproctidae; genus Dasyprocta; species Dasyprocta punctata. The sequence goes on along the minus strand of RJWM01004673.1, from coordinate 90,655 downwards.
TGACTATAATAATGCTCATTCTCTGAAAATGGGTAAAATTTGAGCAGCGCTTCTCAAGTTTAAAATGCAAAGAGCAGTCTCGTTTTTACAGGTTTTCTATGATAATACTAAGAATGAGTCACTCATCCTGATAGTGGCCTTCTAAATTACTGTGAAATAACCATAGATGCTATTACACACACTTACAGATGTGATTTAAATTCTCTGAAACTCCTCTGCACTTTGAATGAGAATTAGCAGCTTTGAAAGATTTAACTGCACATTGAAAAATGATCAAAGCAAGCAGCAAAATGAACCTTACATCATTCATCAGGACTGGAATCTTCAGCGCTTTTCAAGCCCACTGAAACTTCCAAAATGTTTCAGTATTTTACAAATTTACTACATGATCAGTAATTTGGCTATCTTTACAAGTACCTGCTAATTCAAGTTTTTTCTTTTATATCATTAAGCCATCATTTTTTGACTATAAAATCTTTCTTTAAAAAAATCAAAAAATAGAAAGGAAAATTTAGTTCTAGTTTAATTATTGCTTGCCAGAGTATCTCCTCAATGGAATTTGTGCCTTGTAGGGGAAGCCGACTACTGCCAATACTCAGGAGGCTTTGTCCAGATGTAATAAGAATTAGGATCAAAACCTATTCCTTTGAGAGAGACTTTGTCAGCATCATTTTGTGTTTCTTTCTGGCTAGCTTTTCCCGTCAGCCCTCTAGATTCTCAGTGGGCTTCCCCACCACCTTCACTCACTCAGCTTGTAAGGATGCTGTGGAACAATGGGAGAAATATGAATAAAAGTGCTAAGCCATGTCTCAGAGATGCCAGGCAGCTGTGCAAGGAACGCGTATCTTCATAAGTCTGTCACTGAGAGCCCTGTGGGAAAATCTGAAAGGAAGTTTGAAGCCAAGAGAATAACAAGGTGTTTTGGCAGGACTGCAAGATAAGCCAAAGGAATATATAAAATCATTGTGGCATGCAAAGTAGTATTATCATTGACTGTTAGAAACAAACAAAAAATAAATATAAGTTTTATTTCAGAGCTCAGAATCTATATATATGACAAGTAAAGCTAATAAGTACAAATATCTTCTTTACAAAAAAAATTCTGTGATTATGGGCATTATTCTTTTCCTATTTCATGTCATCACTCACTGATTTTCAGCTCCTTTGTTTCATGTATTTTAGGTTTTTAAAATTTATGAACCACAGTATACTCTGATAATTGTCACATTAATTATTTGAAAAAGTCATGTTACTTTATCATTAACAAAATTGTTACAGAAATAATCCATGAAAAAATAAGTGATAAAACGCAGTGAAAAAGTATCCGGACATATGTTGGATTATCTTGTCAGAAGGGAGTACTTGCAATTCTTTATTGAAAGGTTCCTGTACTACAAAGCCTCAGATTTCCTATTTATAAAAATAAAAACAATTTCTGTAAAAAACTGACAATTGTTCTCATCCTAATTAGTTTACATTTTATTAATGTATTACATGCCATTAGTAATTATACTCTATGTTGACCATTTCTCCTTTATGCCTCCATAGAACTCATTTCAGTGTTGTCCTATGTGTATAACTTTGGATAGCTTCCAAATGAATATCTTTCCTATAAACATGAGCCTTTTGTTTTTATACTACCATCAAGCAATAAACCAAATATTTTAGAAAAAGTTTGCATCACTTTCTGTTTCTATAGTAAGTTGAATATTTTTGTTGATTAATTCAACAAACATTTTAAACATTATATTCTAGGTCTGCATAGGTGCCTCTGGTATCAAAACAGATTTTACATTGGATTGTCTATGTAGGGAATGTGATAGCATCTTTGTCTCTCTCACACACATCTCAAGGTTCTGAATCTTCTCAGTTATATTGTAAAATACACAAGAGAGATTTTTTGTTTCATATTACTATCAAAAAGCATATGCTGCAATCAATAGATAAATAGTAGATAAATAAGACTTACTGAATTGTGTCAGCTACTTGAATGTAAATTCTTACTTTGTTAGTGTTTCTATTTTAGCTCTAAATCATACACACTCTGAATATGCCAAATTGTCCAGGTGCCTAAGTCCACACGTAAACTTCTGTGAGGTGAGTGCCTGCCTTTCCACTGTTCTATGCAATTCACAGAGGTTTATTATACACCTTCCATGTGCTGCCGGGTGAGCAACTTGGCTCTTCCACATGTGACAACCACAATGCACTGCTATGTCACAGAGTTAAAGGTGACAGAGCAAACTGACCATAGACTGCCACCTCCAAATTTGTAACCAAAACTTTTTCTCTTTATAAGTTTATTTATCTCAGGTATTTGTAATAGTGATAGAAAGGCTGACTACGGCAGCAACTCCTTTAAGGAACTAAGTTTCTACTGTCTTGGTTCCTATAGGAAGACTACCTTCTATATCTTTCTTACTTATTTTATGGTAGACACATGCTTTGGTATCTTGTGCAATTTGACATTATTGTATGAGTTGCATCTAGTATTTTCTTCCCTTCCCTGTCAAGGTAGGAAGTTTCTCTGGATCCTTTACAAGAACCTTGAATTAAATTCTCCAGAACACACTCTGTGTGATGATCAGATTCTCACAAGACTGCGTGATAGAAGACAGAACCTTCTTTAGTCTTGGAGTTTATTAAGCTCTCACTCAACAATGACATCCCATTATCTCCTGTATTGATAAAAAAAATGCTTTTTTTTTTTTTTTTTTTTTTTTTTTTTTGTTCCAGGGATTGAACTCACAACCTCATGCTTGCCAGACAGGCTCTTATGCCACTGAGCTAAATCTCTGGCCCCAGGTCTAATATTTTTAATTTGACTCTAAATTTCCCATGGGAACAAAAACAAATAGTAGTCAATCCTCTGGGCAGATTTTCTGTAATTCAAGGTAACATAACGATAAATATGCTTGACCAATGTGTTATGCAAGGGGTGACCAAAGCATATGGTGAATATTTAAATAGATAATTCTTGTAGTAAGACTCATTGCCATTAATCCTCCTCAAAATACTGCCCTCAGCTTTGAAAACTCTTGTCTAATTGTTCCTTTCACTTCCTGAAGCAGTTCTAGTTCTCTTTCCTAAGTGTCTTCATCAAGTATAATCAAACCTATGGTGAACGCTACTGCCCAGTGCCATTCAAAGGAAAGACACGCTGGCAAAAGCGGTTTTGTGGCGGAAGCCAGTGATAACTGTCCCTATTCATAATGGAATTGCCATTCCTAAATTTATTGATAGTTGTGTTGTAGGGGTAAATGAGTGAGGGAGGAGTCCTAGGAGGTTTGTGGAACAAAACACTGCAGCGGGTCGTCATCCAACTTAGCCACAACATTTAGTTCTGTGTGACTTCTGGCTCTTAAAATTAAGATGATGAGGAAAAGTAAATGTCTTCAACTGATTCAGGACATCAAGCCAGCCAAAACACTGCAGCTAAATACACTCATGGAGAAGAACTTCCAGAACTGATTTCAAAGTGGCAAGAAGGGTGGAATAGTGTGTTTCAAGCAAGGGAGAGTATTTTGAGGGGCCTAATGGCCATGTATCTTTTACCATGATGATTATTTTTATTTGAATACAGGCCATATTTTAAAATTACACCTCATAATGCCATCTCTGGTGGACAATATTAAGCATTTTATTTGTTGTTTTATAAAAGAAATGAGGACAGTATAATATACTTAATACACATCAGCACCATTTTTGCACATGTGCTAAAACTGGTTTGATTTTCTTACTGAAATAATTTATTAAGTCAAATTGCATAACAGAATATGATGAATTTTAATATTTCATTCTTTGATTATTTTGCATTATAGATAAGGTATAAAATATTTATGAAATCATTGTGGATATTGTTAAGGTTTGTGTCTGGGTGTCCCCCCAAAGCTTCCTGCCTTCGTAGAGGAGGCTGAATCTAGTGTTTGTGACTGGTTCATTGCCTAGCACTGGAATTGGATGTGTGAGTGTTGAACCCACCCAGGAGCAGATTGCCTGCATACAGTATGAGGGAAGAAGGCCTGCATTCCTGTTTTCTGCACTTTTCACACTTGTTGCTTGTGGCTGCCATGAATGGGTGCTCCTCAGACATGCCACCCTGCCTTGGAGCCAGCTGAGTATGGAATGAAACCTTCACAAACTGTAAGCTAAATAAACCTTTCCTTCCCTAATTTTGGGTGCCAGGTATTTTGTCTCAGCAACAAGAGAAAAGTGACCAAAACAGATATAGATTAAAGTAGAATTGAAATAGCACATTGCAGGACCATTTATTTATTCAAGACATTTTGCTTATCTTTGAAATACTGTATATTTAGAGAAAAGCTGCGTGTGTTTATATAATCAAGCTCTTGTATAATGTAAACACGATTTTGCATACAGTTTTAAACCCAATGTAATTCTTGCTTTTGCCATGATGTATTATTTAAAATAATCTCTTCAGTTTCCATCTTGAATTTGTGCTAATTACCTCATATTAATTGTGCATCAGTTTCATAAAACCACATTGTTTTATGTATTTGTATGTATGATAATTATTGAGAAGCAGTGGAAGACAGGTATTGAAAGATAAAATATTCTTTGGAATGTGTATCTTCTTCAAACAAAGTTTAAAATAACAAATCTAAATTGTGGTTAGTATAGTTTCAAGATGTTGCATTTTAATGAATAATCTAGAAGAAGGGTTGATGTTACAAAACATGATAGGAACTGGGATTCTGTTTTAGCCCTTATAGAGACAACTGCTTATGCAGTAACCAAAATTGTAGGGAGAAGTCTGAATTAACAAAAGATCTGAATGAATGAAACATGGTCTGTGTTCCAAAGTTTTCAGCTGGAAGCTGGAACCAGTGTGGAAATTTTGAGTGATGATCAAATCCTTAAGTGATTGAGTTTGGTGGGGTATGGTGAGGTCTTTCAGAGAAGTTAATGCTTCACTCTTTGAAGGATACTCTTAGTTCTGAAAAGGTATTCATACAGAGATGAAAACATCCTTTGGAATTAAGGTACATGAACCTTTAGCTCTTATTGTCCTCAGTTGTAATTAGGAGTTACTACCTTGCCAATTACCACAGCAATTGCTGTGTAAATTGATTAATGACAATCCTACTATGGCAAAGGAAAAGTAAACAGGCAAGTTATACTGACAAATTCTGTTTTAAAAATGCATGTTAATTTTCATGAGCCTTTAGGAAATGATCCTGAAATTCATATGGAGCCAGAGGACACCCAGAATAGCAAAAGCAATCCTGGGCAACAAAGCAAAATAGGAGGCATTACAATGCCAGGTTGAATTTATACTACAAAGCTACTGGAATTAAAACAGCATGGTACTTGTCAGAAAAATGGGCATGTGGAGCAATGCAACAAAATCAAGAAAGCAGAAACAACCCCAGACATATTTAACTATTTGATTTTTGACAAAAGGGCCAAAAAATGTACTGGAGGAAGGATAGCCCTTTTTAATAAATGAAGTTGGGAAAATTGGATATCCATATATAGAAGATTGAGTCTAGACTCAATAGTTTACCATGTAATAAACTGAAATCAAAAAGGTCAAAGATCTAAATGTTAAAATAGAAACACCTAAATCTGCTGGGAGATAAAAATAGGTAAAACTCCTGAAGACAGTCATAGGCAAGGACTTTCTGAACAGAATTCCAGTGGCACAAGAAATAATACTGAAAATCAAAAATGGGGTCATTTCAAATTAAGAGACTTCTGCATAGCAAAGGATACAACCAAGAAAATGAAGAGATAATACATAGAATGGGCAAAATTCTTGCTAGCTATTCCTCAGAGGAAAAACATCCAGAAAGTAAGAAGAACTGGGCATAGTGGTACATGTATGTAATTCCAGTACTTGGGAGACTGAGTGGAAAAATTGCTGTGAGTTTGAGGCCAGCCTGTGTCACACAGTGAATTCAAGGGCAACCTGCAGTAAAAAATGTGACCCTGTCTCAAAAAAAAAAAAAAAAAAAAAAAAAAAAAAAAAAAAAAAAAAAAAAAAAAAAAAAAAAAAAAAAAAAAAAAAAAAAAAAAAAAAAAAAAAAAAAAAAAAAAAAAAAAAAAAAAAAAAAAAAAAAAAAAAAAAAAAAAAAAAAAAAAAAAAAAAAAAAAAAAAAAAAACAAGCTGAACATAAAAAGATTCCCCAAAATAAGACCAAATCAAAAATGGGCAGCTAAAGTGTGAATAGACGTTCTCAGAAGAAGTACAAATGACTAATAAATACATGAAAAATATGCATCACCACTGACCATTAGAGAAATTCAAATTTAAACAATTAACAGATACCATCTTAAATCAGAAAGAATGACTATCACCAAAAAATCGAAGAATAACAAATGCTGGCAAGGATGTGGGAGAAAAAGAAAAAAATAATAGAGATTCTCAAAAAAATAAAATAAAAAGAAAGAAAGAAATTCTATTTGACGCAGCTATTTCCCTTCTAGGTACATTCCCAGAAGAGTTAATGTCATTATATTACAAGGACACACATATACCCATGTTTATAGCACACAATTAATGATAGCTAAATGTTGTAAGCAGCCTATATCCCCCAAAACAGATGACTAGATAAAGAAAATGTGGTATTTATGCACCATGGTGTGATACTGTACTATAAAGACAAACTTGAGGCATTCACAGGAAAATGAATGTAGCATGAGATCATAATATTAAGTGGAGTAAGTCAACCAAATTTAAATACTATGGAACTTCTCTTATATGAAAGAAACAATATAGATAGAGGGAGGACAAGGAAGCTGAAGGAAAGGGGATGGGAACAAAGAAAAAAGTGAAGAGAAAAATGATGCAAATGGAGGTTTGAAAATAGGAAGGGGACCAAGAATTGGAAGGAACAGGGAGTGATGCGAATAGTAGGGATAAAAAGAAGAAAAAGAAGAAAAATGAGGAGGAGGTAGAAGAGGAGAAGGTGGAGGAAGAAGAGGAAGAAGAAGGAGGAAAAGGAAGAGGAAAAGGGGAAGAGGAAGAGGGGAAAGGAGAACAAAAAATAGAAGGAAAAGGAGAAGAATAATTAAGATGTGTTATATACAAGTACCAACTCCCCACAATAAATATAATCATTATGTATCACAAACATGTACTACTAAGAAAATTTAAAAAATAACATCATGATAAATCTGAAATATAAATTGTTGGAAAGGATTTATTTCTGCATTTCCTTAGTTTCCCCTCCATTCATTCATTCATCCATCCATCCATCCAACTATTCATTCATTCAAATCAGCATAGATTAGTTACACAGACCAGTGGATTTCATTTTGTCATATCAGTACCTACATGCATCTTAATCATGCCTCCCATTTCCCCTCTTCTCTTTCCCTTCCCCATTCTCTTTCCCTTTCTTCTTCTCAAATAATGTCCCTTTTATTTTTGTCTTAATCCTCTCCTGATTTCTCACATGAAGGAAAACAAGCAGTATTTGAATTTCTGTCCCACTTATTGCCTTTAGCATGATGGTCTCTATTTTCATCCATTTTCTTGCATGAGTCCATTCTTATTTAAAGTGAATAATGTTCTGTTTCTATATGCACAATATTTTTTTTATCCATTCATCTCCTCATGGACAACTATGATGTAGATTTTATTGTAAGACTATTCTGAATTGACTTTCTAAGTATGGGTTAGTGTCTGAAATTAGTTGCTGTCATCTTACTTGGGCTCTTCCATTTGGGAAACATTGCCTTTTTAGTGAAAAAGACAACTCTCCTTTTAATACATTTAAAAAAAATTCAGTAGTAACTGAAATTGCTACAGAATTGATTAGAAAGAATCTCTGTAATGCAAGAGATAGTAAGTAAAAAATAAATTTGAATTCTAGACAATCTGAAATTATTAGTCATATAATATCTAATGGACTAGTTATCATGACTAGTTTTATAAGATATTAAGTTTGAAGGCACTACATTTTTCTAATTTTTAATTGATGAATTAATGGCATTTTTAAATAAAAAGACTGCCATTGACCCAAGAGAAAGAACAATGCCTCCCATCCTCTGACTCACACAGGAAAAAGCAACTTAGAGAAAACACAACAGATTTAGTAATAGGGTATAGAAACAAAGAAAGAGACAGAGAAAGAGAAAGATGGAGACAATGATATAGACAGAGTTAGAGTTAGAGATAAATACAGATAGAAATAATTCAGAGATAGACTGAGATACAGTTGGAAAGAAAGATAGAGATGGTGAGAGTGAGAGAGAGAGAAAGAGATAGATCATTTGTATACAGCACAGAGCAAACTTGGACACTTCGGCTTCAAATAGATCAGGGGTAGGTATCAACAGCCAAAGACTCATGATAGAGACAGTATGGACATGTACTGGAAGAGAATATTGTAAATCTCTATTATGATCTGTAAAGGAAAGTAAGTCCTATCCCTTCCTGGAAAAATAAAAAGAGAAAAGAAAGAAAATGAATTTTTTGTCAATGTAATGACATTCCAAAACATTGAGAAAACACTAATGTGAATAATATATCCTAAGTTTAAGTGAAAAAAAGTATCCTATATAACAAAGTGGAAGTTTGAGTTAGATGAAAGAAATTTTATTATGCATTTTTGCTCACGAAAGCTTGTGGTTATTTATGATTTACCCCTTATACTGGGTAGAATTTAGAATAGAAGTTCTCTCATAATATAAAGTATTCAAAGAAAGCAAATTCTAATGTGTATCCTTGTATTTGAGAGATATTAAAAAACCTTGCCAATATTTGAGCAATAGCACAGTGAAGAAAAATCCAAATTTCAAATTATTATTTGCATACAAAACTTTCAGGAGATGTTGCCTCATCAGGAAAGATAAAAAATTATGCTACTTTCAGTAGAGATTCTATAAGTAAGATATACAATATTTTCACAAGATATCTGTTAATTTAAAATAATTTAAAATTTAAATTCAGCTGGCTTAGCAAATTTTCACGAATGTGTGCCTTTTATACTTCCCTTAAGTGCATAAAGTAGATTTAAATCTGCTAGAAATAAACTGGCAGAAAGAGAGCTATGGTTAATGATCCTTTATATGAGAATGGGCAACAGAGTCTTAAGCAAAATCATTTTATCCATACAACATAATAGCATTTCAAATTGTAATATAGGCAATCATAACAGTTAACTGATCATTGATGGTAAAATATAAAATGGTATGTCAATTCATACTCTAAAATTTATTTCTAACACTAATTACGTATAGTTTTACACACCTCACTACACTACACTGCAGAATGCATCAAACATACCTAAACAATCAGAGTTCTATTTTCTGACAAAAGCAAAAAACTGTGTATAGCAACCATTCATTCCAACTGAATTTTTGGGTGAACCCTGATATTTTTAGATTAAGACTTCAGCAGCACAGGGACACATATAGGACTCCTCGTTCAAATAGAAATAATTCAGATATAATTAGAAAAAAAACCCCACACACATCCTTTTAGACCAAAAAAGTATTGAAATGTATTGTATTGGTAATATTTGCAATCATTCATGTGCTCTATATTTGTTCTCAATTTTAATAGACAAATATAGATGGTAACCAATAACAGATGCCAATTAACATAATTGAGTGTTCAGAAAAATAAAATTAATGCCTTTATTACTCATAATGTATTCACCCAAATGTTTCATTAGCTTACTAATGTAATATTAATGAGAATAATAACAAAATTGTGCCGGTCCCAACAATTGTGAACGGCAAGCTAATCATGAAATCGCTATTCCTCCTTCACTTACTTTCTTCCATACAGGTTTTCTCTTAGGTTCTTATTCATAGATCACAAAAGAACAATTTAGGTTACTTCAAGAATTAATTAGGCGTTTGTATGAAAGCCACTAGAACAACTGCTCCCCCTGTGAGTTCATAAAGCTGTTTAATTTGCTCTCGTGTTTTCATTCAGAGAAGCTGGCAACACCACAATAATGCACAGCATGCCGAGACAGTCAGCCAAGTTTCTGACCGAATTGTTCACTTCCATTTCCTGTGCTCATTTCAAAGGCACACACAATAACACCTTTTAACCTTACCAATGACACAGCTGGGGCACTCTTCCATCATAATGAAAAATGACTTAAGGTAATGTTCTCCCTGACAATCTTTGGACTGTTCCAGTAACAGTTACTGTCTTCTTTTGGAAAAGTAGCTCAATTCTCTCTCTGCCTTCAGATAGAATTTAACCTTGATTTACTCAGTGCTTAATAACTCATCCTGTAAGTGCATTTCTTAGCCTTCATTTAACTCAAGTAAGATGCACAGTGCATTCTGATTCATCTCTGAAACTAATGCTCAAGGGGTAAATATCAGATTAGATTTAAACTCACTTTTACATTTAGCTAGAACACTGACCCTGGGAAAAAAAAATTCGTTCTGCTCTCTTGGTCTACATTACAAAGACATACAAATACATGTTATTAATATTTTTCATAGATTGTGTCTTTTGCATATTTCAATCAATATTTAATCCTGACTAATGCCTGATATGCTCCCTCATAAGTATTAAGTTACTCAAAATCCTGCAATTTGATACTCAAGGAAAGAATTCTACTACCTGACACTCAAAGGTAATGACAACATTTTCTCTTTGTCATGCCAACACCTGGGCCCATCTGCGAGGGTGGCACTGCGCCATGCAGAAGGTAGAACATCAATTTCAGCTCCACGTAAGTGCCAATATGTGGAAGTTCAGAGTGATAGCCTGTGGAACTCATCAAATAGCTGATCTTTTGTAAGAAAATCCTCTCAAGAGCAAGCAGTGCCAAATGAGGCCAAATGCTTCATTATGAAGCTTCACAGCTGCTCGTGCTCCTGGGCATTCAAAACATCAAAGAACATTTCCTCCTCTATTCCTGGCTGCACTTTGCCTGAAAGCTAGTCACTTTACATAAAGAAAAAATACATGGGATTATTTTGAAACACAAAGATGTATTTTATTTACGTTGTCGTATAACAATTTCTTTACATTTCTTATTAAATATTCTGCTGGCTGGCAGATTTAACAATCTGTGATAATATGCTTGTACTTATGTAGTAATAATAATTCATAAATTCGTTAAGAATTTCCTTGAGGATAAAACATGAAAGTTTTATGTGCAAAATTTTTAGATTGTGACCAGTACACAAAGAAATAGGAGATACTCCATGTCTAGGAACTGGCTACCATATCGTAGGTAAGTAACAGAAACAGGCTACATTAAACCTGAGTTGTACAATAGTGAGTAGTGTCAATATAAGTTCAGTTGCCTTACACTACAGAACCAGCCAAAGGCACTGTCTGTGAAAAGACAATGACCACTGTGCATGGAAAGCAAAGTGTTTTTGGTGTTAACAGAATGGAGTCTATGGTCTGTGTTTCAGGATTACATAAGCTAAATTTGTTCTTTTTGTTTGTTTGTTTGTTTTGAAGAGTTAGGAACAATTTTAAGGTTTTCTTGGTTTGAGGCAGTCAAGGATTTGTATTTCAAACATGCTAACAACAGCTTCATTTCTTATGCAAAGGAAAGTATTCCAAGGTATAATGGTTTTATCCATAGGGAAAATTTCATTCAGGGCTGCAAACACTGATGATTCCTCTATATTCTATGGGTTACACAGTAATGATTAGGTTACATAGACTCAGCTGTAAAGAAAGCCACACAAAACCATCTTTCTTGGTTTTAGCTTTCCCTGTAGGAGAATCTTCATTAGCAAATTAAAATTATCTTCATAAATAAATTAACATTTACCAATCAAAGACACCAAAAAGCCCTTTCATTTACAAACAGAAAAAAAAAAAAACCATGACAATAATTTACGTCTTTCCTTAAAATCCAGTACTAATATCTCATGGAATAGTTAAAAAGTGAGTAGATTTTCTGTTTAGTAGTCGCAGTATCTAATGACATACCATTGAGATAGATAAATGTGGCAGTTTGGAAAGATTATTTAAATTATTTTGAGCCTCAGTTTCCTTATCTGAAAACGGAAATGGCAGTTCAGAGTTACTGGAAGTGTGAACATAGGGTAATATTTGTAAAGCATTTAACTCTCAGCCCAAAACTTCATTGTTTTGAGCACCTATTAGAAATTAGTATTATTAAGGCAACAGTTTGCCTTGATCCTCATAGGGTCTTCTTGAAATATTTTGGTTTAATAATTAACATGTGTTTGCAGAAAATTTTTAGAGAATAGAAAACACAGAAATGAAAAGCCAGAAAGATGAAAAACAAAATAACTCGTATTATATTAAGATTTTTAAAATAGTGTTCTTCTGTATCTTGTATACTCCTTTCCTCTCTTTCACTGAAGTCCTTTGTAGAAAAGTCAGTCAGAATCTAATCTTTAGTACTTATACAATATATTACTTTGCACAGAACAGAATGAAATTAGGATTCATTTTTGTCTACCTGAGACTCATCTCCTCGAGAGTGATTTAAATATTCTGTATTCTTTGTACGAGATAAGACTTTTGCCTTGCATTCTGAAATTGTACCAAAAGAATTCATTTTTATGCATATGTCTATCAATTCACTGCTCAATCTACTTATTTGTTTTTTGTGTACTATAAATTTATACAAAGAAAATAACATCAATAAATTGGAGTAAAATTATTGGCTGAACACATTAGTTATTCTTACATGTCAATATGGTATATAATTTTGGTATGATAATACTTTTGTAAATTAATTCCTGCTGAAATCACATAACAAAAAATGAAAATGGCATTTAAATTCCAATTATATTTGTTTCTGGTTGAACATGACACTTTTGTGAATATCATTGCAACTACTTAATGATCTCAAATTTGAGCCAAAATTCCAAAGAGCTACGGGGGAAAAGAACACATTAGAAGTACATTTGGCCATCAGGATATTACTGTATGTGTGTGTGAGCCTATATATCCCACAGGAACTGAGATGAAACAAGAGAAAATAAGTATTCTCTTTGATTTATATGTTTGCTTTTGTCTTGAAATTTTGCATAGTTATAAATTCATTACCTTAGTGTTACATATTAGAGAATGCAAGTGTATCTGTATATATGTTAAATTCAGTTCTCTATTATTCAGTTTAATGGTGATGCTATGGATAATTGAAATGCACAGATGATAAAGATGTCAGACAATAGTTGCTCACTCGTCCCTCACAGCTGCATTTACAAGAGCTGCTATTAAGATCAGTTTGAGTTTCCTCTCCTCTCCATGAGCTTGGACAGCTTCCAAGGGAGAAGACAAATGACAAAATGGCAGGTAGCTGGAGGGTAAAGAAAAGCAGCAAGGTGATCTGAATAATCTATATGTGAAAAATCATCACTGTCTAACAGAGAAGGATCTGATGGAAAATATAGATAACTTGTAATTAATATTTTAAAATGTTCCATCTTCACTGCTGAGATAATAGGAAAGCATGCATTTAATCCTTACTAAACTGCAGCCATAGGTGATTGATATGAATCTGGAGAAAGTGTTTGCTAAACAATTTTTATGATACTTGAGAAAGATAATTCTGTACAGTGTCATGGAGAGTAATGCAAATTCTGGAAATAGAATAAGTACCTTTTGACAAGTTTAGAACATTGTACCTCATTTAAAGTGTAAATTTTAGATTTTGTTGTGTCCATCATACTTCTTTACAATTGTCCTTAAAAATATTTAACTTTCTCTTTTTTGAGGACCTTAATCTCTTAAACCTCCTGTTTCCTGTAAAACTTTAAATAATTGCTTTTGTTTTTGCTTGCTGTTGCTGTTGTTGTTGATACAGGTTATTAACCGTGCTAGGTGGGAGAGAAGATAGCTCTTTTCTTCCACCTCAAAATTCCATTGGTTATAACTGCCTAGGAGACTTTGGGAAAGTGACCGAGTACATTCTGTACCTTTGTTACTGAAACAATAAAAGAGAAGTAACTGTAGTACTCAACTAATAAGGTGTTGAGAGAATACAAATAATATCTATCATATCCTTTTGTTTATTACTGTGCATCACAAGCATAGCAGCTCAAAATAAACATCCCATTGTTTTCGTCTCAATGGGTTAAAAGACCAGGTGTAGATTAGTGGTATCCTCTGCTAACGGCCTCGCAGGGCTTTCATCCAGGCACGTGCAGTGTGCTCCCTTACTAGGAGCATCCGTTGAAGGAGAATCTGCTTCAAAGTTTATGCAGTTGTGCTCCCTTGTTTGTTGCAGGTGATTTTTGGTGGTAGCCCTTAGATATTTTTTGAGGATTGTTCCTAGGGGATGCCTTTACTTCCTGGTTATATAGTTTGACCATATGGCCTCTGATCTCTTCAAACACAGTTAGCAAGAAAACAATCTCCAGAGCAAGTCTGCCAGCAAAAAGTACACACCAAGAAATGAGAATAATGAGCCAATTTAGATTGAGGCCACCACCACCAAATAAACATGGGGGTTGAACAACACACAAAGGACCACATCTAGACCTAGCACAGATGTTGCAATTTGGGAATTTGGGTAGATGCCGCAATGGATGAGACTCTTATAAAACTTGGAAAAGGATGACTGTATTTAGCATGTGAGAGAAACAGTAAGCAGTAAACATTTGGGTCCATAGTAGACTGCTGAGCAGTCTTTAAGGTGGCCATCTCATACTTCCCACACTCTAGGGTTCCTGCTTTTCTTTCCCTTGAATATGACCTAGATGTGTGACCAGTTTCTATGCAATATAATACATCAAAGTGAAAGGATGTTATTCATATGATGATGGCACACATATAGTTTCCTTGCAGTCTCAGTGAAGTAAGAAGCCATGTTAGAAAACTTCATGCTGAGGTATGACTGGCAGATTTTAGTTACCATGTTTGTCCCATAGGAGGCGAGGGTCATTTTCACCAACAAGATAGGGTCACTTCCACCAACAGGGTAGGGTCACTTCACTTCAACTTGAAGCCATCACCCTCACTCCTAGAGTCTTAAGCACTTAATTTTGTCACCAAAGTGTGTACCCTGAAGAATGGATTCAACTTCAACTCAGCTGCTAGATGGGCACAAGACCAGAATAACACCTTTACGACTACTTATGAAACTCAAGGCGGAGTACTCAGTCAGGCCACATCTGGACTCCTGAGCCCCAAACATGTTGACATAATGAAATTGGATGGTTTTTAAACTGCTCAGTTTGTGATAATTTATTGTGTGGAAATAAAAATTATTTTCAAGACAACTTATTTGCAATCAACGATTCAATAAATATTATATTTTACGGTTTTTCAGAGAAACAGTGTAATGTCAGAGTTCACCGATATTTAAGAGAGAGACCTTGAATTGAAAAATAGTCTCTATCATTTATTGATAAATTAAGATTAAGTAGGTAATTTCTCTTTTTTTGTTCTTCAACTTCTGTATGTATAGTAAAAGTAAAGGGAGTATGCATAGAATTGAGTACAGAGAACAGGTGAGTTAAAGCAAATTACTACTGGAAAACGGTAGCCATTCAAAGTTCCAATACAAAGGCCAGGAGTTTAGCTCAGCAGCACAAGAACCTGCCTGGCAAATGCAAAGTCATGAGTTCAATCCCCGGTACCAAAAAACAAAACAAAACAAAACAAACAAACAAAAAAAAAACCCCAACCAAACAAAAAAAAAAAACAAAGTTCCAATACATGTTATACTTATTACTAATCCATGAATAAACTGAGTTGTAACCATTAAAGTAGATCTTCCCTTTTCACTTTATTTTTAATTTATAAATATTGGATAAGATTATATAAAATAATCTGAATATACATTAAATATTTATTCAAAATTGTCACCTAGGCAATTAAAAACCTCGATTACAATTTTAAAAAGAAATTCTTAAGGAATTCACAATGAGAAAATTTTACATTTGAAATATCTTAGCAGTGTTTTTTTAATCTCTCAGAAGTGCTGAGTTATGATTAAAAAGACACTTGATTTCCAGTATATAGGGCAATTGGTATAAGTCATGTCACAGCATAGCACAGTTTTTAAGTAATTACAGTTTCCCACAGCAGCTTTGCTTTCTCTGACATGAGAAATCTAAAAGCTCCTATTAAATTCTAGGCAAAAAAAAAAAAAAAAAACGATGCATATTTGCAACGCAATATTGTGTCATTTACTCCATACTCTCTTATACCTAAGAAAATTTCACCAAAATGTAAATTTTCGAAGAGATGATATTAAAAAGTATTTTAAAATTCTTTATAGTATACAAATAATGCATAAAAATATTCTTGTGATAAAATATTAAAGGTGCATAGACACATATAAAATGAAAATTTATTTCACTCAAATTTCACAAATTGCATTATTTCCTCTAGCAACTGGAAAAATTTCAAATGATACTTAAGGGAATTGCCTATGAAGTTATGCGTGTGTGTGCATATTGAATATATTAAATTTACACATGTACTATAAAAATTCTTAAAATATAAAAAGCTGCTCCTTTTTAAAACATTTTCTAATTAATTTCACATTATTTTTTTTTAGTTATCTCATTTGCTTTTAATTTTACTGTGTATCCCAAATTACAGGAATGCTATGATTTATAAATCGCCACTAATGAGCATTAGTTTTTTCAAGTCTTTTTCTTAAATACTTTTTTATGGACAAATTTTTATAAATCTATTTTTGAGTGATTCAATATTTAGGATAGGATGTATTAAAGTTGCACACATTTTAGGTAAGGATGTTCATGTTTAAATCCGAAACCAAGTCAATATGAGATTTAATGTTTTTTTCTTATCAAATGTTGATTTAGCTCAATTAAACACATACAGTTGGCCTTCTGTTTCCATAGATACAATCAACTATGGATCAGAAATATTTTAAGATAATGTTGTTGGTGACATGCACTTTATAGTTATTAAACCTAGGATAGTTGTTGGCTGGCTCTGTACTGAACATGTACTGACATTTTTCTTGCCATTACTCCTGAAACAACATTGATGTGCATGAAATTTACATTGTATTAGGTGTTATAAGTAATTGAAAAATAATTTAAGTATATTGGAGGATGTGTGCTGGTAATATGCAAATACAATGCCATTTTAAACAAGAAAGTCAAGCATCTGCAGAGTTTCATATCCACAGGGGGCCCTGGAACCAATCCCATACAAAGACTGAGGGAGAACTGTAATACGCTTAACACAGTAATTTTAAAATCATCTTTCGAATCTCGATTTATTCTTATTTTCCTGGGATGAGTTCTACAGCCCCTACGTATTCAGTAGGAATAGGGTGGGTGTATGGTGAGGGTAAGAGTAAGAACCGTCCTCCCCAGAAAGAAGAAATGTTTTATCATAAATGTTGAGAATTATTGGCCTTGATAAAATTTATTATTGTTTCTAAATGAATCCCACTTCTGTATTCTCTAAACTTCAGGCTAGTTGTTACCCATGAGGTCCAAATCTATTTTCCTACCCACCTATCTCTGCCCATGATTTGATAAATAACTAATATGTAATGATTTGGGTAAAAGAAAAAGAGATGAGTTGTTTTCTCAGCACCATTTTACTGACTATGAAGAATTTTAAGAATATGATTGTTTACAATTAAAAGTCAAGGAATTTGGGGCAAACATGAACAATGGTAAATAAGCCACAAAATAGATAAGTAAGCAGAATAACTGCATTTATACCTCAGTACAAACACTGAGACAAACCATTTGTCTCATATTAACATTATAGATAATAGATAAAAAATAAGCACATTGATGATTTCTGAGGCACTTAATTTGCTATAGATTTCCTGTAACATTTTCATCCTTATGATTTTGTCAAAAATTGAATGGCTCTTTACTTAACGGCGCAAGAATTAATGAAAACTCTTTTTGTTGAATATTACTTGCTATACAACTCATGGCAATTCTACTAAGTTACATGACTAGAAAAATTGTGTCATGTTTGGTTATTTATTATAGCATTAAACTTTTTCTGTATAATAAAAATAAAATTAGAATGGTATTATAAAGATGAAACATACCAGTGTTAATTATTCACATTAGATTTAACCCAGTGAGAAAGAATTTGGTTAAGAATGATGATTTTTTTATAGTAACTGTATATGTTCAGTTTAATAGTCCTATAGTTCATACACCCTGTATTTCTCCAATTTCCTAGTGCATTTTTTCTATTTTACTTACCTCATATTACATTTTTATTAAATCATTATTTTATTTTAATTTAATGATCAGTGTTATTTGAGTTGATTATTATTATGTTGCCACAGATTGAAACCAGAGCATTTGGCCTGAGTTCCATCCCCAGAGCAGACTTGAACTTTAAATATTCCTGGCTTGCTTCCCAGAGTGTTGGAATTACAGGTGTGCATCACCATGCCTGACTTTTGATAAATAAATGAGTTTGAAGTGAAAACTTTCAAAGTAAAATATGAAAAAACATACCAGGCAAGTGCTTACTAATAGAATTCTTTAGTGGTAATTTATAGCAAACAATCTAAACTACAGACTAGATAAGGTACTTAGACATGTTTTATTATAATGATAAATGTTTAATTTGAAGAGAAGGCTTTTTTTTTTTTTGCAACATTCAGTATGATATTGAAATAAGATCAAGGAGTATTAGTAGTGCAAAAGAAATGTATAAAACCACAATAATAGTATAAGATATAAGTAACAAGAAAAAGGGTACATTAAATAAAACTAAGACAATAAGGAAAGAATGAGACTTAGAGAGTAAAAGAAACAGTGAAATCAGCTTTGTTTAAATTCTTCTGCTCAAGTTTTAAATTTATTCTTGAATTGCAATTTCAGACTACCCATTTGAAAGAAACTACAGTAGAAGAAGAACAAGATTGTGGAACAGTAAGCAGCAGAGTAAACAGCCTCCCTGAGAGATACCAGCCAGATGTCAGACTATAGCTACATGGGGAAGACAAGAAAGAAGGAAGTGGGTCCTCTGGACCCAGGAAGAATCTAAAGCAAGAATTGAAGCCCACAGAAAGAGTTAAAAGAAACACTTAAACAAAGAAAGTGGTAGCTGGTGCCACCTCTGCCCAGAGCCAGACCCACTGGGTGAACCTGGGGACACACAATCAAGGTGCCTTGGTGGCAGGGACCCTGGAGGCCTCTGCCAAGAGAGGCAACATTGGAAGAGAGTGGCAGTGGACAGGGGGAGCAGACCTGGAGAACTGAACTGGTTGACGGTGAGTGTACAGAAGTCTTCACCCTCCTGCCAGAGAAAGAGATCAGCTGGGAGACATCTTGGAGTTGGGCTGGGGACTCCTAGCTGGGTGCAGACCCATGGAGATTACTAATGGTGAGCCTTGCCACTGTGCACATTCTGGGGGCCACCTCAGAGCATCCCTGCCGGTGACCAGCTTGGTCTAGAGATAGCAGCTCTGCACACGCTCTAGGGGTTGGGGTGGAGAGTCTGCGGGTGACCGGCCCACCAGCCCAGGTTCATGAGTGGTGGCCCCGCTTCTGCCACACTGTACCAGCCATGGGGGATTCTAGGTGGGCTGGGGAAAGGTAGTGGGTAGCGCTGTAATAGCGCCCCCAGTGACAACCATCATAGATATACATAATCAACACTGCCTGGAAAAAGCAGTCTCACTTCAGAGAAATTGCTACAATGCAAGGAGTGCCTGGGTCCCCAGTACCCATTTACCCAGAAGAACCCAGGAATATGTCAAGACAAAGATGCAAAAGGCAGTCTCTGGCCTCCAATTCAAACAGAGCAAGTCCAGGAGATGCAAAGGCAGAAGCGATCTGGAGTCCCACAACTGAAGTTTCTGAGGTGATGGCAACTAAAGTAAAGAAACAACTTCAAAAGCTCCAATGAAAGTTGGCAAAACCACTTGAAAGAAACTAAAGATAGACTTTAAAACCCTGAAGACAGTTTTGCAACATATGATCATGAAAGGAAAGATCTCTTAAATATAACAAGGAACCTGGAAGTAACAATACAATGGCTGCAAGACAACCCAAAGAAACATAATTTAAGAATAAAAGGTGTGAGTGAAAAAGCAGGGGTCAGTACAAATGAAATTAAAAGCCTATTGCAGAAATAATTTTAGAAAACTTCCCAAGAATGGGAAAAGGAAGTGATTTTCAGATAAGTGAAGCATGTAGAACTCCAGCTAACCATAACCAAAATAAATCTACACCCAGACATATAATAATCAAGATCCCAGGAATTCAACACAAGAACAGAATATTAAAAAGCTGTTAGAGAAAAGAAACAGATCACCTGCAAAGGAAAACCCATCAGAATCACAACAGACTTCTCAACACAAACCATCAGGTCAAGAAGAGCTTGGAGTGAAGTATTTCAAGCCCTGAAAGAAAACATCTTCCAACCCAGATTGATGTACCCTGCAAAACTATCTTTCAAAATTAACGGAGAAACAAGATACTTCCAAGACAAAGAACAACTGAAGGAATTTATGACCACCAAGCCAACCCTAAAAGAATACTGAAGGACATTTTAAAGAAAGATAAAAAAGACCACAGCTCCAGAAACAGTGGCAGAGGGATATTGCCAAGCAGGGCAGACAACTGAGTAGAAAGGAAAAATGAGCAGCCAACTGCAGGAAAATGGCATGGTGGAGATAAGGCAGTTCATGTTGGCCTTAACCATTAACGTAGATGGCCTCAATCCACCAATGGAAAGAAACACAAGCAGAGTGGATCAGGAGACAGGATCCACTAATACGCTTTATACAAGAAACACAATAAACTCGAAAAGAGGTTCATAGACTGAAAGTCAAAGGAGAGAGGACAATGCTGTATGTGACAGGGAACCGGAAAGAAGTGGGGGCAGTTTGCCCTTTAGCTACATAGTGGACAAGAAAGACATGGCATTTTTATCCAATGGAAAGCTATTCAGCTATAAAGAAAAATAACCTCAAGCCTCTTGTAGGTAAATGGATACCACTTAAGATCAGGTGCATGGATGAAATGGCCCAGAGCCACATGGGTGAGCATCATGTTATCTCCCTAGTACAAAATAAATAAATAAATAAATAAATAAATAAATAAAAAAAACTAAAGGAGTTACTAGGATTCAAAATACACAATACATACTGTAAAAATGAAAGGGGAGGAAGTGCCTAAAAAGGGAAGGCAATGGCCATTGTTAATCTATCATTGGGATTTGAGTCCTGTACTGTTTTCATTGATCTGTTTAGTTTGATCTTATTCTATCTTAGTTTGCCTAATTTTATTATATTTGATGGCATAGACAGCTATTTCAAAGATAACAAAACACATTATGGTAGCCATTATTGATATCTGGTCACCTTGTTTTGAAACTCTATATTGATTTCGTTGTTTTGTTTTGAGTGATTTTATCCTATTTTGATTTGTTTGATTGTATTATGACTGATGATATAAGCCACTGCTTTAAAGATAATAGGAGGCATTATAGGAATCATCGTTTTTTTACTATGTATTGTTTCCATTGTTTTGTTTTCAATTGGTTTTATTTTGTACTATTTAGTTTGATTATATTATGCCTAATGGTATGGGCAGCTATTTTGAAGATAACAAGAGGCATTATAAGGGAAAATGAGGAAAGAAGGAAGGGAAAAGGAAAAAGACATAAATTTGTTTATAGGTATGCATAAGTTAAAATGACTATATTACTAAATGCATTAGTTATTGAAAAAGAATAGTTAATACCCATATGATTAGATCAATTTTACATGTCTATATCTGTTAATCTAAACAACACCTTTGAAGGTAATGATATGCAATATTACAACTACTGTCAAATTCCAATCATCTCACTTTGTAAACCTATAATGTTATTGTATTGGATCTGTTGTTGTTGTTGTTTGTTTGTCTCTTTTGCTTTTTGTTTTTCTTTTGTGTCCATTTTCTCTTAAATAAAAAAACAGAAACTACAGTAAAACCAAGGTCCAAAAAGTTTGAAACATTCCTAACAAAAACTGCACAAGGGTTGGATGGCAAAAGATTTATCTTAATACAAGACAAAACAAGCAATATTCCCCAATCTTGTAAGGGATCTGAAAGGAAATTTCAAAGATAGCAGTGGATGAAGGAAAATACAAATGGCAATTTTATAGTTACAAGCTAGAAGGTACTTTCATGAATGGTTGTAATCCAAATGAACAAAATCAAGGAAATAAGAGAAAATTGAAGCTGGGCATGGTGGCGCATGCCCTTAATCCCAGCACTCAAGAGGCCGAGGCAGGAGGATTGTTATGAGTTTCAGACCAGCCTGGGTTAAAAATTGAGTTCAAGGCCAGCCTGAACTGCATAGTGAGACCCTATCTCAAAAAATAGGGCTGGAGTTTTAGCTCAGTGACATAAACACCTGCCTGGCAGGTGAGAGATTGTGAGTTTGATCCCTGGTACAAAAGAGAGAGAGAGAGAGAGAGAGAGAGAGAGAGAGAGAGAGAGAGAAAATTGGTCGTATAAATTGGTTTAAAGACTTTCTGAAATCTTGCTCCTTGTAAGTATATGCAAGAAAATTTTTTTTTTTTTTTTTTACAAATCAACATTTTCCTTTTTGGTCTCAAAGAATTTGCATGGATAAAATTTAAATAAACTCAAGCAAACTGTTTTGAAATTGACACACAAACACACATATTTAAAGTGTGGAGCTAAAATGAGAGAAAATAAGCAGAAATTCCAGCATTAAAAATATCAGATAAGACTCTAGCATCATTAAGAAAATAAAGAGTACTAGAAATATGAGAAAACAATATAGATAAATACTATATTACAATGTGGATCTTTTAAAGAACAGCATAGAACTGAGATATATACTGAGAAAAATTGAGATGAAAAATATGTTTGAAAAAATTGTAAATAAGAAATATATATCAGAATAACTACCAAAAGTTAATAACTATTAAACATTGTTTGAAGTACAAAAAGACAAAGATTTGGAAAACATAAATATATATCAACAATTAAGAAAGTCAGTGTAAGAAAGTCTTCAGTAAATCTATTTGAAATTCCAAATGAAGAATAAGTAGAAATTTGGATGAAATTATTTAGAAAGAGAATAGCTTGAAAGTTTTCAGAAATAATGACAGATACTAAAAAAGCAACAAATATATAGTTACTAATAAAAGTAATCCAAACTTGGCCATGTCATAATAACACAAGAGTAAACTAAAGTTATGCAATTACTAAAAGTTTCCAGATCTAAAAGGACAGTTAATCTTCAAATTAGAATTTACTTGAGTATTCATAGAATAATAACTCTAAAGGAAGCCAGGGTGAAAGTGGGATAATATTTTTTAAATATGCAAAAATAGTTTCTCTAACAATACAGAATTCTGTACTGATTGGAGGGATCTTTGAAGAATTAAGAAAATAAAGATTTTTTTTCTAGCAAACTGTAGGTTTCATGGTTGTAATCCACTAATAAAATATGTAAGGGAATTCATGACATCAAGGGTAAACATGCTGGAGACAATGTTCTTGGGTTATGAACACATTACCTGTGAACAAAAAAATCCTGGTGCATCAGTTCAGCTTAGATTATGCTTCAAACAGCCCTGCCATTACAGCTGCTCAAAAGAAAAAGAAAAAGTTTCACTTTGTTCATGCTATATGTTAATCACTAGTTAGCCACTGGCGGGCTTCATACTGTGAACTTAATCCACAAAACAGGCCTTGTAGAGAATATTATCTTTCTCCAAACCACAAGAAAAGAGATCACTGAGGATGTTCATTGTCATTAAATGACATACAAATGATTGAAATGGTGGTAAAGATGTGAAATGCTTGAAATGGAGTCTGTTGAACAATTACTTATTGGAAATAATTGGGATCACTTATTGGGAATGTCTGAGTGTCACACAAGCAAGATTTGAGGAGGAGATGGCTTCAAGAAATCAAGAGAAACTTGATTAAAAGAATCCTTTAATTATATGTATGCCAAATTTATACCTTAGAAATAAGATATATGTACATAAAAAGAGAGGACCGGAAGATGACTTTAAAGGAATAATAGTTGTGTGAATGATAGCTGTGTAAAAATACGAGTAGTAATAGATAGAAGTATGTCAAAGACTAGAATACAAGATACCTACACTCCCAACTTCTGTGCTATGCAAGGTATGGGACTGAAAACAGGTAGTGATAATTTTAATGATCTCAGGGAATATCCAGGTTTTGATCACAGTCGGAAGATCAAGTGGTCTTGTAGAGAAAGGGTTGTGTGTATGCAGAAAATATTGTAGATAATGGGAAGTGCCAGAGGCTGCTGTGAAAGTGATTCAAAAGTTAGAAATGAGTGGCAAAGAGAGTTAAAATAGGAAAATGTGAAGCATTATGCATGAAAAATGCATGAGGATATGGAAGATGGTGTTAAATAGCATTAAGAGGAATAAAACACATAATCAGATTAATTCAAATGGTTTCCTGAGAATATTGACAAGTCAATTGAGATCAGTGAAAGAGCAGGTGAGAGCTGAAATCTTTTTCAAAGGAGACACATAAGCCTTGAGATTCCAGATTAGTTTGGGGGCACTGGGCTTCTTTATTGTTCCAAATACTTCCCAAGAATTCTAGATTGCAAAACTCATTGTCAGCGAAAGAAATAATGGTATCAACCTAGCATCATGAAAATAGTTATTGACAAAAACCTTATCAAGGACACCATATAGGGGCCGGGGATTTAGCTCAGTGGCTAAGTGCCTGCCTGGCAGTCATGAGGTTGTGAGTTCAATCCCCGGTACCAAAAAAAATAAAAAATAAATAAAATAAAATAAAATAAAATAAAATAAAATAAACACTATATAATAGTAAGAAGAAATTTCATTTAATTACATTTTGTGTGCCTGCTAGAAGTAAAAGCATCAATAGTTTATTCTGTTACAGTGTTGCAGCACATACAAGTCACTTCTACCCTAACACTATTTTAAAATTCAAACTTAGGGGCTTTAATATTCTAAGCATCGCAAATAACATGAACCAATCAAAGAAAATGTAATTTTCTTCTTTTAAAGTAAATCTCTGCTTCAGGCATTGCATATTCTATTAGAGTTTCTATCAAATAAATAAAAAATAACTAATGCTATATCTTCAATTAAGCAGACAAATTCCCAAAGGGTATCTGAAATAGCTAACATTTTTAGAAACTTATTTTCTATAGGAAGAAAATGTGGTAATTCTCATATCAAAACCATTAGAACTTTTCGCTCAAAAGCTGACACAATTCATATGTTTCTGGAATTAAGAGAAAGTTAAAAAATATATCCTTTAAAAAATGCAGTGGTTGTGTAACATGACACATAAAAAAGGGTATATGATTTCCAGTAAACTACAGGCATTTTTGAAATTTCTGCTTTTCTTATTTTAACCTGGCTTGGAGAATGTAAGCATAAACGAAAACAAAATAAGGACAAAATTCTGCCTTGAATACCCTTGGAATCTAATAGCAAATCTATCTAACAATAGTCAATATAAGAAAATTGAACTTGTTCTGTGTCATTTATATAGCTACTATTTTCCTATTCCTTCCGATATCTATGTACTGATTTAAGAAAACTACTAACTTTGCAAATGGTCTCCTTCTCTGAACACACCCACACACACACACACACACGCAATGAACTATATAGAAAGGTATTAGTAAATGCACCTGTTTAAATTTGAATCTGGATGTACACCCAAAGCTTCATATGGTCATGGGAGTGGTTTTTTGGAGGTGGGTGAATCTAGAGTTTGCGATTGGTTCACTGTCTAATGTTAGGATTGGAAGTATGTATGGTACACCTGTCCTAGTGCAAGTAGCCTGTATGTAGTATACAGGAGGACATGTACATTGCTCCTCTCCCTTTTGCTTTTGTTGCTTTTGCTGTCTTCTGCCATTGCCATGAACTGTTGCCCCTCTGCCATGCCATCCTACCTTGGAGCCAGCAGAGTATCGACTGAAACCTCCACAAACTGTGAGCTAAATAAACATTTCCTCCCTTAAATTTGGGTGTCAAGTATTTTGCCTTAACAATGAAAGAAAAGTAACTAAGACAGCTCCTAAATAATAAAGAAAAATAGAACTAGTTTTTTACTTATTGTTGTTACATGGGCATAATTTTAGTCATTACACGTTTTTCATTTTTGTAGAGTTTTTTTTGAAGAATATGAACATTACTTCAAAGTGTTTATGAAGTTAACTAGAGGGAGAACTAAAGAGAAAATAAACTTTTGTTTAGAGTGCTTTCAAATTCTTGCAATTTGGAAATTTTAAAGGGAGTGAAATTATTAACTAGGAATCTAAATTATAATCTTCCATCTTATAAAGGAAAAATTCATAGGATGTATTGATGGTTTTAGAAGAAAGTTTGACCATATCTGTCAAAATTTATATTAAAAATTCTGTAGTTTTGTGATATTTTTATATTTGATTTCATATGTGAGCATAATTTAACAAGCTTGAGTTATTCTATACTTAATAAACTTGCAAATCCTAGCATTTTAGGCAAAACACGATAGTTTAATGCCTCCAAATTTATGATGAAGATATGTTTCTTGCCCAAATGAGGCTAGAGAGAATTTGGCAGGCTTTTCCTATTCTTTGCCCTCCATGTCTTTCTCTTTTCTCATGGGATAAAAAAGTATATTAATTTAATTTTTGATTTTTTTATTTTAAAAATGACAAAAGAATTTCAGTAACAAGATTACAAGCCTAATAAATAGAACACATAAAAATTAAATTAACATCTTAAATCAGATTGAAAAGCACACTATTTTGTCAAGAAATAGATAATATAAGCTGAGCATGCAGGCTTATTATCAAAGCTAGGTGGGATATTGAGGCAGAAAGAACATACATTTAAGGCCAGTAAGGGAAACTAGATGAGCCCTTATCTCAAAATAAGTTTTATAGAGTTTATAAAATAGAAATATAAATCACTGTTAGAGTGCTTGCCTCACTCATAGGAATCCCAAAGTTTAATCACCAGTAACAAACACACACACACACACACACACACACACATACACACTACTTAGACAAATTAAGTTTTCCAAGTTTACAATTCAGCACTTTTTTTTTTTTTTTTTTTTCAGCACTAGGGATTGAACTCACAACCTCACGCCTGCTAGACAGGCATTTAAGCCACTGAGCCAAACTCCCAGCCCTAATTCAGCACTTTTTAGTAATGTTTTGTAAACATTGTTATGATTTATTTACAAACATTTTTGTCACCAGGAAAAGGAATTTCATGTTCATTAACATATACTCTCCATCTCTCCTTAACACCTACTCCAGGAAATGTTAATCTATTTTCTGGCTGTGTGGATGAACCTGTTTTGAACTTTTCATATAAATGGAGTAACAGAATATATGTGTTTATATATTACCTTTCTTACACTCAGTGTGTGATCAAGGTACAGCTATTTAGCATATTTCAGTACTGCACTCATTTTTTATAGTTCTATAATATTCTCTCACTTGAATATAATACATGTTATTTATGCACTCATAAAATGATATGCATTTCAGTTGTTTCAGTATTTTTTGTGGTGACAAAAGTGTTCCGAAATTAGATCATCTTGAAGGTTACACAATTTTGGAAAACACTGAATATGATTGCATTGAACTTCAATAGAGTATATGTATGCACCCCCACCCACCCATGGGTATCTCAAGACCTACCTTTTACTTTTAAGTGCATTGATCATCTTAATGGTCCTAATACTGTCACTGTCACTAAATTCTGTCACTAAAGCAGATGCAATGTTAAAACAATTACCTCTGATTACTTCCCCTTACCTTAAAGATTGAAAAGCCACAGATAAATTGCATGAGTGCAGATTACCAGGCAGCTGACAAACAGATTAGACAATGACATTCCTCTGGAGATGGGACTTTTGGAACAAGCCCATTCTGGTGACTTTCATAGGGTCTGTGATTTGTGTCTGTTGGTTTCAAGATTATTGTCAAGCTTTGTAAAGTGGAAGGGAATAGGGCTGCTTAAAATAACAGAAAGTCATTCTTTGTGTAATGAAGATGAACACTTCTCCAGGTATTTGTTAGTTTGGAAATATCCAGAGTTCTGAGAACTATGAGTTTGGCAAATCTTGTCAGGGTTCTAATAGTTTTCATTAGAAAAGTAGGGTTTTGGAAGTTGTAACCCCAACATTTGCCCTGGGATTAGTTTTAAAGGCATTATTTATAATCAGTGCAATTCTAATTGCATATTGATGATATATTTTATAAATGATTCATAAACTTACCAAAGAATCTTTATTTTAAAATTTACATAAAATAGGCTATTTAGTTTTATTTAATTCAAAGGTTTCAATGTCATGAAGAATATCCCTTCTTTACTTATGATTCACCAAACTTCTCATGATGAAAAAATTCTTCCAGATTCTTAAAGCTTAATGGTTAGTTATATTTTCTTCTATTTATTAGGTATGAATTTTTGTATTTGAAAAGTATAAATAGAAAAAAGTTTGTGAAAAATACATGTATCTGTACACTATACATACATAAGAAAAAAGTGAATAAGGGGAGAGCCAGACCCCAGCCTTTTCCTATGAATCAGTGCCATCCATAAACTGCATGGGAAGAGAACAAGAAGTCACCAAGAAGCAAGCCCTCCCTGTGAATCGACACCATGTGTGGGCCACTGAGGGGAGAGCCAGATACCAATCTTTTCCCATCACTCAGCACCATTCATGGACTGCAGAAAAAGAGAATAAAAAGCCTCCAAGAAGTAAGCTTTCCTTGTGAACTGGCACCATGAGAGGGCTGCTGAGAGGACAGCCAGATGCCAGCCTTTTCCTGTGAGTCAGCACATTTGTGGAATGTGGGGGAAGAGAACAAGAAGTCACCAAGAAGCAAGCCCTGCCTGAAAATTGGTGCCATTTATAGGTTGCTGAGGGGAGAGCCAGATATGCCAGTCCCTTCTGGCATATGGGCTGGGAAACAAGAAAAACCAATTTGTTTCAGCAATGGGCTGATCTGGAGAAACACAAGCTGCGATGATGGCTATTGAGCTGAAATACAATTTAATGCTTGTAGTGTTTAGTATTTCACTGAGTTTGCAGGTCTGAAGTCAGTAGTCTGATCATCTATTCAGAGGATGACAACACTCAGTGTAGCATCTATGGGCGATCTCCTTCTGAGGGTGGTGGCCATTGTTGATTCTCCATTGTCTTGTTTTGAGTTCCTGTATCATTTCCATTGTTTTGTTGGGGTGGGTTTTGTTCTTTTTTGTTCTTTTTGATTCTGTTGTATCCAATGGCATAGGCAGTTATTTCAAAAATAGCGAGATATATTATGGTAGCCATTTTGGATTTATTATTATCTTGTTTTGCAGTCTTTTATTGGATTCATTGTTTTGTTTTTATTGGTTCTATTCTGTTTGGTTTCATTTGATTTTCACTATGTCTGCAGCTATTTTGAAGGCAGCAGGAGGCATTATGGCAACCATTGTTGATTTCTCATTGTTTTTAAATCCTGTGTCACTTAAACTGCTTTGTTTTGCTTGGCATTGTTCTGTTTTGTTTTACTTGGTTTTATTCTCTTTAAAATAAAAATTAAAATTAAAAAAGTGAGTAAAGCATCTATCATTTTCAACACTTATATTACTTTTTCATTAATTTGTGATTTTTTTACATTTTATAATTAAGCTTGCTTCTAGGGTGATCTGTTCAGTCATGGAAGTTTGTCAAACTTCAGTTTCCCCTCTATATCATTTTTAATTTAATGAATGTTTAATTCTTTTAGGTATGAGCAACACAAGGTGAAATTATATTTTATTAATTTAGAGACCAGTATACTAAACATGCAAGTCTATAAACAAAGCTATATAAACTTAATTCAAGGTCTCAAAGTTTTAATTTTAGAATTCCGTAATTGCTTAAAATTAACAAATATTCCACAAGAAGTAACTTAATATCAGAAATGATAAAATAATTGTTTTTTGTGAAATAATTGTGTTCTGTGATTTAATAGAAAATTTGGTTCCTTGCAAGCTTCTGAGTATAAACAGAATACTGATATATGTCTTTTGTTTCATAATACTGGATCAATTCTCTTTCCTAAGTGTTTCTTTATCAGTGAAGAATGAATAATAAATTTCTTATATGAGCTTGCTGTGTGTTTAGTGAATTTTATAGTAAGCACATAGAAGCACAGTAAACATTAAACACCATTTCCTTTTCATCTATGAGGCAAATAAGCCAAAGCAGGATGATAGCCAGTTGTATCCCCACAGCTAATTACGTGAAACAGAAAACCCTGCCAAAGAATACAGATTACTAACAATTAATTGAAATGTTAGCATGCCAATCCTACCTGCAATGTATTATGTAAAAATATGATCTTTTCTTTCCTCCAGTGTATGTGTTAGCCTCACCTTTATGGAGCTATGAAGTACAGTATAGGTTTATGTATTCTTTGTTTAAAACACATGGTGGTGACAAAATGGGTAGATAGGTGTAGCAAACATGTAATAAATATTATAAAATAAAAATCTAATTTTAAAATGTTGTTAATTCAGAATTGGATGTAGGAAAGTTCACATAATTTAAAGGAAATTCTTAAAACAGGCACAGTCGCTCGTGCCTGTAATACCAGCACTGAGAGAGGCTGAGGCAGGACTATCACAAGTTCTGGCCCAAACTTCACAATTTACTGAAACTTGTCTCAAAAATAAAACCAGGCAAAACAAAAAAAAGCATAAAAACAAAGTTTAGTAGCTGGTAGCTTAGTGGTACAGTCCCCTGGGAACAATCACCAGTACTGAAAATCAAACTTCTTAATTGTAATCACTGATTGATTTTATTGTATAAAGAGAAGTGAGATGATAATCTAATAAAGCTTAAAATAGATTAATCATTTTATAAAATACTTGCTACCTCTTGTTAGTCAACATTTTATCGAGATTTTGGGAAAATTGTGATACTTGGTTCTTACCGTTCCAAACACTTTCGTGAAATATTTTACGGTAGGAAGAGTAATGTCCTCCACTCTCTACTCCTGAACAACCTCATCCTAGTCCATGTAACCTGTAAACATGATATCCTCAATGAAAAATTGAAATGCACAGATGAGATGAGCATGACAGACTTTGAGATTGGTAGGTTTTCCTTCATGAACCAGGTAGATCTAAGCTAAACATACAAATCCTAAAAAGCAGAAAATTCTTCCTGGATGAGATCTGAGGCAGATGTGAGAACCGAAGAGATAAGGAGAAAGTAGGTGCTGAAAAGGTCTCTGTTTGCTGCTGTTGGCCTTAAAGGTGAAGGAACAGAGGAAATTAATTATTCCCTAGAACTTACAGATAGGAATATAGCCTCATGGAAACTTTAGTCTTATTTCAGTGATACTGGGTGTTTCTAAGCTTCAGAAATTAAGCATAATAAATTTGCATTGATCTAAGTTTCCAAGTTTGTGGTAGTTTTTTGTCAGCAATCAAGAACTAATACAAACAAACCTTTACTACTTGGTGTATTCTAACTTGTAGTCTCACATTGACTAATACCTTTATACTACTCCCAGCTGTGGAACAATTTTGATCTCAATTACCCTGCCATTATTCATTTATGCATTTAATAAATATTATCATAATTGGAAAGGCCTCATATCTATAGATCTTTTACATAAGCCTCACTTTTACAGTGCCCATGGTATATCCCAAACACTTAATTTGTTGTGAATCATAAAAGAATGAAAATGTAGGTAAGCTTTTAAAAAGTATCTACTATTTATAGCATGTTTAGGAAATTTATTGATGCATAAAAACTGGAGTTTAATGGAGAAATCCAGATCTGTGAATCACTAACTCTTTTGAGAGCAAATCTCTCTGTGTAATATTTTTCACTAATGAGATAATACACGTCCAAATTCCTATTTGTGGAATTTCTAATGCCAGGTATTTACACCCATAAAACAGTAGGCTAGGCGAATCAGCACCATCATTTCTGTACCTTTCCAAAGCTATTACATATTATCCCACTGTTTCAAATCCCAAAGATAAAAAGATAAAGAGGCTATTACTCTAGAATTTATAAGAGTAATAATAGTACATGCTAAGAGTAGATAAGATGCAAAACATTGTCATTCTATAGTAGAATACATGGAATACATAGGCATTTATATAGCATACATTGCTGCCTATATCTAGCAAATGGATACATTTGTATTTAATTGATTAGCAACAGATATAAATGGAGCAAGGCAAAATATATTTCTACTACTTCAAGTGTCAGCATGGAGAAACTAGTGTTCTTGGTACAAATCAAATCATAAAATCAGTAAATTCACTTTGTCTCTTTTCTATTTGATCTTCTAATAGCAGCTGCAGTTAATGTGAATGTATTTGGAAATTGTTTTCTTAATTTTATTAAATAGAATTTATTAATTTCATCCGATTGGTTTGTTAGCAAGTTTCTTTTTCAAGTAGAAAGTTTTCATATAGGAATATTAAGCATTATAATTTCTAAATTTTCTAGGCTAAAATTGTGATTTTCTGCTATAGTTTGAATAAGTTTTTAAGAACCTGGTCTTTCTGTTTCAAATGCTAAAATAGTTCATTTTTTTCTTTTGATTTCTCAGTCATATAAAATAATTTGTGACTTGACTTGTGGTAACTGTAGAAGATCAGACAGTAACAATTATTTTGAGGTTTATCTTCATAAAGTGTACCTTTCAATGTGGGAAACAGATATCTTTTTTTGTTTAAAGAGAATTAAAAAAAACAAAGCAACAACAAAAAATGATATAGAATATCAAAACAAAATTGTGGGACGTTAACAATAGCTATTATAGTCTATATTGTTATTTTCAAAATAAGTTTTTATAAGGGTACTACAATGTGATATTCTAGAGTCAGAGAAAACAACTGTGTAAATGACAATAAAGCTAATGGATCAAGAAAGAGGAAGAATCATCTGGAAGAAAATGATCTTGGGAGTGAAAGCACTTTTAGCGTTGAGAGAAAGAATAGCCCAGAACAGGAGGCAAGAGAAAATTTTATATGATTAGAAGAAATAAAATGAATTTTGATTTGTGATTTTTTTATACAAATTTAGAGCAACAGGATCTATGTATGAGATTGGAGTGCTGAGCATCAATCAGAGTGTGATGGATTCTGCCAGTTTACACATACCCTGAGTCAAAGGAAAGTGATCATACTTATTCTCTAATGTGGCTTGGCGTTAGAAAACATTTTTGTTGAAACCAGTGAGGACCTTGAGATAGACAACCAACAGGCCAGTATTGTGATTAGTATTCCAAGGCAGTAGTTTCTAGAAGGAAGCTTAAGTAGTACAGTAATCCTGATAAAACAGAGCCATTCAAGCATTGTTATTGCTATCAGCAGCCACATACTTAAAGAAAGACACAAGAAGATACATGCCACAATTTATCTGTATGTGGAACCTGAAATTCCAAACCCATAAAGGCTTAGAATAGCCTGTGATTACCAGAGAACTGGGGAGATGAATACAAAACTTCAATTAGAGAAGAGGAAAGAGATCTAGTGTACATCATGTGACTATAGTTAATAACAGCTTTTATTATGCACCTAAAATTCTTCAGAACAAATCTTTTGTTCTTAAACCACAAAAATGGCAAGCATATGTTGCATTGCACTTGTGAGTTAGCCTGAATGTGTACAAAACGCAAAACATCATGTTGAGCAACATAAATAAACATGATTTTCAATTAAAAAACAAATGAATCAAACTTAAAGACAACAAAAGAACTTCCAAAGAGTTTCATCATAATATGCATATATTATCCCTTTGATCAAATGCAGAGATTTGCTTTTCTAAAGATCATGAAACCTAAAATGCTAAACAAGTTTATGCACCATTTTCTCAAGGACAAGAAAATGATGCCATGAAAAGTATCATCATCAGATTAGGTTTCTAAAGTAAAATCTTTAAATTAGAATTTATTTAAGTAATTGTCATGAGTAGTGGATATATTATATTTAATCAAAACTCAGACCAGCTATTTTTCTCCTAAAATCATTGGACATGGTCAAATTTGGAATTTGAGTGACATGATTAATAAAGAAAATTTGTAAGAAGAAGTAGAAATCTAAATTGAACTTTCATGTGAGTGTTATAAAAAAACTTGTACATAATCACCTAAATACAAAAGATCACTCTCAAGATTCACAAGGAAGGCCTTCAGGAAAATTAAACACTGTGTACAAATGTAATCCAATAAAATAAATTTAACAAAATTACTTGGATAAATACATTCATTTTGACTGGATAGGGTATATACAGCATTTATTTATCTTATAATTTAAAATAAATTATTAGTCACAGGCATAAAATCATCTACTCACGTATATCTCTTTGACATATCTTCATTTTTATAATGTAAGGGCATTTGTAACCCCTACTATTTTCTTTGTTTTCTCTGCAATTTTTTTCTTTTGAAACCCCCCAAACCCTAGTCTCAAAAACTCCACTTATTCTATGCCCTAGTTTAGATGCCTAGTTAGCAGTTAGACCTCAAACAAAGAGTGAAGTTGGGCCAAATCCCCAAAAAGTTTCCTCTTCTCACTTAATTGATCATAAAAACTACAGACAGGGAAGAAAACAGGTTTATCAAGGTGCCAAACTGCCTGGTGCCCACATTCTGCGTGTCAATTAACCCGATGTGTAAGAAGGTCTTGTGACATTCCAAAGCAATGATAGTGCTGCAAAGGTGGTATCCATGAAAACCCCCTAACTGTGTGAACTCATACAGGGATATATAACAGACAAAGCAATCAACGCCAGCCAGCCAGTAGCCAGGAGTGTCAATGGAAAAAGCTGACTGACCACTGCAGTTTGAAATAAACTTCATTTGTTTCTGAAATGTCAGTGTCCTGTGGGTAAATTTCTTGAGCATGTCATAACAATAGTTTCTTCACAAAGTATATATATTTTAACCCACAATTATTTGTGATATAGAGATATACCAATGGTAAGTTGAAGATTTCTTTTACCACACATTCCAGCTTGTCTCAACATTAATTCTTCTGTTCTGATTTTACTTTCTGTTTCTGTTTGAAATAAAATGCTTCTAAATAGCTAAAAAAATAGCATTTAATATAAGTAACCTTTCCCTATCAAATTAAAATTAAAAGGGAATGGAAATAGAATGTTACTTTCAAAGGGAATCCTCAAAATAATGTTCAAAGGTGATTAGTAAATAATTTACATTCATGAATGTATTAGTATGCATAACTTCTACAGTCTATCTGTGTGAAACCTATTTTTTAGCTTACATCGTATACTTTTGTAATGACATTGGTAAGAACATATAGTGCATCTGCCATTTCTTCACACTAACAAATATTTCTAAATATAGTTTAAAAGTGCTTTTTAGAATATAAAAAATGGAGACTTATCAGAAGTATAGTCTGATTCACTTTTCCTGAAAAGAAATATGGTATTAAGATACTTAGGACATTTTATAAAAGAAGTAACTTTGTTTCTAAATTCTGTCTATACAAAGGGTTATGATAAAAATATAAATATCTTTCTTCATTTCTGCATTTTTGAAGGAAAATCAATGATTTAAAAAAAAACAAGACAAAATATTCTTTCAAACTGTAGAATTTGTTAGTACACCTGTGTTTATTATCTTCAGGAAAAACAAGGATGTAGAATCTGATGCATGGAGAATGTGTTATGCTTTCTACAGAGATGTGAAGAAAATGAAGAGCATATGAACAGATGATAAGTCGTATATGTTGAATTTTTATTGAAAATAAACATTTTTAAAGTAAGTCTAATGCTATTTAAATACAATGCATAACAAATCAAAGCCACATTAAGCCACCCAGTAAATAAACAGGGCATTCAATACAGCAGTTTCTTTTATTCCTTCTGATTAAAAATTGTAGAAACTTTACTTTGAATTCTGATTTAATTGTACTAATCCTGTGTGGACTACTGAATACTAATTTAATATCCACTGCTGGAGCAGTGATGATTTTCTATCTCTCTTTTATTTCTTTGAAAAAACTAAAACAAAACAGCAAAACATCTAAAACCAAGAACTAAATAAGAAACCTTATTAAGAAACTCTGTGGGGAGTGCAGAAAATTCAAGCAACTTGAAAATAGCAACTGAGTAATATTAATGTGATTTGGGAGATTAAGACTCTATTAATAAGAAATTATATTAAAATACCTCATTATTAAATGTAATATCTGGAGTGAGATGTAAAGAATACACAAAACATTTGAAAAAATTATGTTGTCATTGGTTTTATGGTCTAAAACAAAAGACAGTTTTTTATCAGTAGCAATTAAGAGTGTATGGTTGTACCTTTCCTTCCAGTTACAACTTAAAAATGTAATTACTCTGTTGCTTGGGAATACATTTGTACAATAAAACTATTACCTCCATTCTTCAACACTGAAGTGAAAATGAGCATTGGGCAAATATTTGCTGTTTTAGTCATTAACAAAGAATATTGTTATGTTTACATATTTGTGAGATGGTGAAGAATTTCATTTTTTAAAATTCCAACCACATATTTGTGTAGACCGTCTTTCCCCCAAAAGACTCAATGTTCTCCCTTGGGATAATCAATAAGTTGAGCTGACATCTGAGTTCTTGCATACTTCCTCACTTTCTACATACTATGGCTTTTCCTAACTGTTTATTTGTACAAAGAAACATCTGCCTGTTATAATGCAAATCTTAAATGTTGGGGTCTTTTGTTTACCAGATATAAATAATAAATTTTATAGCAAGAGATTAAACTTGGGAATTGAACTACAATTTGGCTAAAGTGACAGATATAGTTAAACAGAAACAGGGAACAAGGCCAAACTCACAGTCATTAAACCTGTACAACAAATTACAAATGGCACTCAGGCATTATTATTGTTTTCTCATCAGCCTTAATTCAAATTAATGAAGAATGATGTCTTAATACCTGGCAAAGTCAACTAAATTGAACTCAAAACAATTAGGCAGAGGTGGAAGGAAATGGCATCCAGACAAATAAACCTTTGCAGTCATATGTGACAACTAAAGTGTCCTATGTTGTTACACTCTGTCATTACAGCAAGACTACAGTGAAAAAGAGGTACGGCTACTAGTTTCAGAAAGGTCTTTGTATTGAGATAACATGATGTTTTCACTGCCCTCTTGACTGGGGCATTGATCTAATTTTGCTTTTGTTTTCTATTGTTATTTTTTTTTTGATTTTCTGATGCCTACTTACAAAATGAAAAAGAATCAGAAATAGATGTCATCCCCAAATAGCATTAAACAGTATGTTCTACAACTATACTGTTTAATAGCATTAAACAGTATAGTTGTTAGAATATTTATTAAAAATAATGAAAAAGTAAATGGACAAGTTGATATATTAATCATTTGTTTTGCAGCTTGTCAAATTCAATTTTAAAAATCAAAACAATTTATTAAAAAATAGATAAATAATCCACACATTCAAATGCCAAAAGGTGACTTGAATTTAATTTTGAGATAGTCACACTTTAAAAATAACATAATCACATGTGATTGTTTTGGATTAACCAGAAAATGTTATTTTAAAGTGTAGATTATAATTCATGACAGAGAAGATATGGATATCACAATTTTTTAAAACTGAAGTCTTTAATATGCCAAGAAAAACTAAAAAATATACCAAAATAAAGTGTGACAAACACCTGCAAAATTCACTGCCACAATACGATATACAAAGAAATGGTATATTTATTTTAAGATATCTATGAACAGTAAAAGGTAAACTTGAAAAAGAAATATGATCAAGAAAGAAAATTTAATCTGAAACACAAAACAGTTTATCTAAGAATTAGCATAAAGTAGCATTTTAGTAATTTGTAAACCTTGAAAATACTTATCTCTAATTTTGTTGAATGAGGCCTCATTTCAATATTATCTACATTTTGGAAAACAAAATAAATTGTAATATAAAACTACAATAAAATACGCATTTATACTATTTAGATAAAAAACACTTTACCTTAAAAGCCAATACATTTTTAAAATGTTAATGATGATCTTTGCGGAATTTTAATATCAGAATTTGGGAGGCCACTGAATTTCATCGATAAGGAAATATTTCAGTTGTACTCCATTTTCTCAACAGAACACTGTGGGTCAAATTAAAAAATGAGATTTTGAAGACTGGTGTGGCACAAAGTATTTTTTGATGCAAATGTAAATGGAAAATAGTTTTCCAAAGTATACAGATTTTGAGTAAAATTATAATTATTAAGCAACATTTTCTAGAACATGAAGAATTTTCATCAAAATTATAAGAACAGTTGCATTTAGTTAATGAGATCATATTCTTTTATTTCACCCACTTTCCTCATATGCTTATTTGCCTTTATGATTGACTGAGGAAACAATCACAAATAATGCATATTTATGTTTATATATGGTAGGTGGATAGATTAAGTATAGGGGCATAACAAGGTAGATAGGTAAAGTAGACAAGTTTGTGTGCTCTGTTTTTCTTCTTTGCAACTCATATAGATAAACATACATAATGAATGAGTTTGATTTAGTAGAAGTGAGTTCTAGTCTGTTTTAAATTTGGATTAGTTTTGCCAGATTATGCTTATTTTTAGGAAATCCTAAAGGGTGAATTGTCAACTTTTTTGAATTTCTTTCCCAAAATATTTTCAATTTACCTAACAGAAGTAGATTTATAATTAAACCACCTTTATCAAATTATTTAATTTGACCAGAAGTATTCCTAAAGGGGAACAATTCTAACAGAGCATTGCACTCATTAACAGATTTTAATGAGCATGACATATTTATGCAGGAAATTAAAACATTAATAACTTAAAGTAATTCAGCATAGAAAGCATACAGAATTGACTCTCCTCCACTAAAGAATAAATCAACAAACCTGTGGAGAGATTAAAAGTGATGATAAGCTTCCAAATAATAAATATTTTGACCTCTCTAAATGCTTTCCAAATTTAATCACTAAAATAAAGTTTAAGAAAGATTTGTTTATGTAGAATGCATCTTCCTATTCGTAGCATCAATTGTGTACTTTTTATAAAGACAATCATGTCTCATTCAGAGAAATAAGAGTACATTATAAAACATTTATTAGTAAGCTTTATATATACATATGTACATATACATAGTAATCTCTGCATAGTTCATGCATTAGGCATATGAGTGTGCACAGGACAGGCAGAATATGTAACTAGCTAAAGTTGAGGTTTAATGTATGTTATGGTAGATACATTGTGTCAACTTGATAAGTTTAGAATTTTAACTAAGCAATTTAGCTGGGAGACAGAGTCCTTACTTCATAAACATCCTGAGCCTGCGCAAGAGGAGGGCACAGCGATGATGTGATTGCTACACCTGCCCTGGAGGGAGGGGTAGCCTTCTTAGAATGTAAAAGAGGAGAAGAGGGTTGCTCTGCTCCCTTTTGTTCTTGTTGCTTTGCTGTTTTCTGCTGCCTTCACATAATGCCCATGTGCCAGGCCACCCTGCCTTTGAACCAGGGTGATTATGGACTGAAACCTCCACAAACTGTGAGCTAAGTAAACCTTTCCTTTCTTTCTTTTGTGTGTGAGGCATTTTGTCTAAGTAGCAAGAGAAAAGTAACCAAGACAATGTATTTACAATCACAATTGATATTTAAAATCTGTGGCTCAAATTTTAAAAGTTGGGATAGAATTTATGACAACCTTTTCCTGAATTCAGAGAATAATGTTAGTACCTAAAACTCAATTAACTCAATATACCAGAACAATGTATTTTGGAATATTTTTAACACTTTATCAGTTTCTATAAAGGACAGGCTATGACTATATATGTAAAATGTCTTTGATTAACAGAAGTCCACTTAGTATTTGATTAGGGCTAATAAAAATCATTTTACTTTCCACATTTTGCAATTTCTAGTTAGTACTTTTGAACATCCTCTAATAGTGTTGGATTTTTTATCTAAAATTTTAGAGTTTTGATGTGCCAGTTTGGATTTTAACATCAAAGATTATTTTTTTAAATATAGCATAATAAAAAAATAAACTAGTACTTAACAGAGGTTACTAATATATATAGTCAGAGGGAGAACTGGAGGGAGGAAAGAAGGAAGAAAGGAGATAGTAAGATAAATAGAAAGAAAGAGAAAGAGAGGAGTAAAGAAAAGAAAAGAAAGAAAAAGAAAAGAAAAGAAAACAGAAAGGAAATAAATAAACAAAAACAAAGAAAATTAAAAGGAAGAATAGGCAGGCTGTGGTCAGGACTTGCCTTGCATGCAAATGGCTCTAAATTCAATTCTCAGCACTGAAAAAAAATGTAATCAAATTATGCTAGAGAGTAGAACGCTGTTGAAAGTTTTAAGAAGCATTTCCATGAACCAAGAGCAGATGATATAAATGAATTATGCCACTTAAAATTGTAAGTTTCTAGCTAGGCCAAAAGAAGAAGTCAGTAATATGAGAAAGTAAAAGGGACAATATGACAAATCCTACAAATAGTAGAAGAATTATAATGGAATACTGGCAACAACTCTATGCTGATGAATTTGGTAATGTAGAGGAACTGAATGACTTTGTTGAAAACTGCCAAAACTCACATAAGAAATAGGTTTACAATTATCAAAGATTGAATATTATTAACTAATAACCTTCCAAATTAAAAAAAATAACACCAGTCCTAGTAGAATTCACTGGGGAATTCTGTCAAAACTGAGAATAAATCATTTCTGGGTTCATATAATATATATCTTTTATTTTCTCTGCCTCCTTTTGTATAAAACATTATATTGTGGGAAATATGCCACAATTTGAGAATTTCTTGGCTACAATCTTTTTTTAAAAATCATGAAAAATTATCTGTTAATAAAAGAACCAGAATACTTATAAATAGATTTCTGTTGGAAAGTACTTCTACAATAACAAGACTGTTTATCTAGCATTACATGTATTAGTCCTTAGCTAGTAATATCACAAAAACTGAAAGACAGCAATTGAAACTAAAAAGCTTAAACTAACTTAATAATATAACGTGTTGTATGAGAGTATTCACATCAAAAATTGGCTAGATTATTAAGGAGAGGTATGAGGTCTGTGAAATATAAAACGGTGTAATGGCTGATTGATTGTCAGCCTGAGAAATTTGGAAGTTTAACTAAATCAGATTAGCAATCCTACACCATAGAGTATTGTTATTTTGAGACAGGCTCTTTCCGACCACTAATTTGCCTAGGCTGTGCTTGAACTTGAGATCCTCCTGCCTCGGCCTCCCAGAGTGCTAGGATTACAGATATGTGCAATCATGCCTAGCTAATATAAGAAGTTTTCAGTTGGATTTTGCTGACAATTAGGCAACTCATGATTAAGACAAATACTTAAAAAACACTAACATCAATCAAAAATATAAAGGATAGTTATAGATTGCAATATCTTCTTTAATCAGTGGAGTTCTCTCAAGTATTTTTTCTTAGGAAAATATTCCTTTTCATACCTAAAATGTTAGCTACTTCATTTAAAACTTTCTGAACAAAATCTTTAGAGCTGAAGATGATTACAATAGTTTACTCATTTTACTGTCTCAGAATAAAACACAATTTTATAGACTACTCTGAGTCTATGTAAGTTAGTGTCTTGCGTTTTCTGGAAGGAACCAACAAGACATGCACATTCATTTCTGGTAGAAAAAATGAACAAATTTCAGAAAACTGCATTTTAAGTTAGATATCTTTAAATGTTTGTAGACCTTGATCAATCTGAATGAGCTTGGAACAGCATATTGCTGAAAATAAACATTGTCATACATGTTTTACCTTTTTACTCCAGACTTTCTTCACTTATAATGAACACACACACATTCAAAATATGGTTATATATTATTTAATAAAACAGTATTCTCTTCCTCAGTGTCTCACAAAGCTGCAGTCAGCACATCAGTTACAAAGATATTGTCTATACTATCAAATTTTCTGCCAGTCGCTTAGTGTCTGTACTTTATAACTAAGGTAAGAGGAATAGGTGTTCAAACTAGTTGTGAACTTATCATGAACCCTCGTAAAAGTATTGACAAAGCCTAACCACAGATATTAATACTACCTTGCATTTTTGTGTGTGAGCATACTCCTGTCTTTTGTTGTGGGATACTTGTGTATTTTTCTGTGTACTTGTCTGTGTAACAGATTAAGTATAAAAGAAAGGGAAGAAAACAAATGCGTGTCAATTTCTTTTGACTTTCAGAAGTACAACAATTTCTTAGATGAACATTGTACTTGAAATGATAAAGAGTAATATGAAAATAGAAGATCAAATGAGGGCACAGAAGTGGAGACTGGGTGGTAGAACTATTGCGATAAACAGGGAGAAGAGAGAAAAAGAGTGTTGGCAACAAACCTGAGCCACTGAAAGATGTCTGCTTGTAGCATTATTTCATTTATGATGCAATTTATCATATGAAAGAAATGCATGAAACTGCCTTTATTTTAAGTACATCATATTTACATTATTCAGGATGGCTAGTCTAGTCTTAATTCAAGACAATTACATTTACAAATATTTTCCAGTAGTGTGCATGCATCTTGCAACGTGATCAGGTTTATGACATTTTAAACTCTGTTAAATGAGAAAATCATCTGAGAAAGCATAGACTTTTTTTCCCTGAGACCAAAGTTAAACTGAATCTCTAAACAGGAAATTTCCATTAGAAGAATAAAAAATATTTCCCTGCATTTAGCATTGAGGTC
Source organism: Dasyprocta punctata (assembly GCA_004363535.1). NCBI lineage: Eukaryota > Metazoa > Chordata > Mammalia > Rodentia > Dasyproctidae > Dasyprocta > Dasyprocta punctata. The sequence goes on along the minus strand of RJWM01004673.1, from coordinate 48,045 downwards.
AAGGGTGTCAAATTGTGCCAGAGAATAAATAACCACAAATAATGTGCAAGAAAAACATACTAAGAAGACATAATAGGATGTGTTCCCATTCTTTGATTTTTCTCTCTATTAATTATACTATTTTAGTGTTATAATTATCTATTGGTTACAGTGATGAACCATGGTATAATTATTCATGTCCTCTTTTAAAAGGAAAAGCAATTCAGCATAATAATCAGCATTTGCTAAGTTACTAACCTCTTGCCAACATGCACTGTAGCTACAGCCCCAGGTAATGTCTGACTGGGACTTCACAAGACAGCCCTCTAACCACTCAGGTAAGTTCAGGAGGCAAACCACTGAGTGTGAGAGAAGTTATTGTTTTGGGGTAATATGTTGTTGAGTGCCTTATTAGCTATAAATTACTGCAGCTATGCAGTGTAATGGTTTAATGCTCACATAATAAACATAGTAAGTAAGGGGCTTTGAAATTTAATTAGAATTTAGTGATAAGAATGATGAACTTTTTTTTTTCATCTAAAATTACTGCATGCTGTTGAATATTTTGTCATACAGTACTGGAAACGAAGCCCAGGGGCACTCTACCGCTGAGTTTCATTCCCAGTTTTTTTAAATTTTGTTTTTATTTTGAGACCTAGTCTCATTAAGTTGCCCAGACAGGAAAAGAACATGCTGTCGTCCTACACCAGCCTCCCTAAGCACTGGAATGATAGGCATAGACCACTGCACCCAGTTGTCTTCTCTTAGACTCTAAATAGTGATCGCGGACTCCATGATGAGAGCCCTCTTGCTGCTGGGTGATGTCACAGTAGTGGAGGAGAAACTCAGTTATCTAAGGGAAAGCTGCAAAATAAATTTATCTCCCATGCCTTTTTTTTTAAATCAAAGAAGTCAATCTGTTCTCTACTACCTGACCCTAGTTTCCAAGTTTCTGATGTTATTAATCATTCCATTTCAATGTGGCCACAATGTGGAGTAAAAACAATGATGCTTGGACGCAAAAATAATTTACAGAATACATTTAAGAGTGATTTCTCCTGAGGCCTCCAGGCATTAAAGAAGACTTCATAATGTTATTGCTGACTGTTGCTTTTATTTAGCATCTTGTTATACTCAGGTAGCTGGTCAGTCAAGTTATTACAGCATCTTCAGAGATAGCTCCTGTTGAACAGTGTTTACCGTTGCTTGACCAGAGATAAATTCTTACAAGTATCAGAAAAATTATTAATAAACTTGAATTGAAGTCCCTTAATCAGGCAATTGACTTTCTTTGCCTCATTAGATCCATGTGTTCTTTCTCTACCCACCACTTTATCTTTCTATTTCTACTGTCTTTGTCACAGCAGTGTTTCATTGAGTCGTACAGGTACTGCACTGCCTGGCAAAATGCCAGACAGATGTGCATAGCAGACACAGCGATCTGGGTGACCAAGCATGCATTCAGAGGTCACGTGTATTCCCAGCCTGGACAGCAATTGTCACAGCTGAGTTTATAATCACCCCGGGGATGGCTCACAATCTTATATTTGATATGTGGTTATCATATTTTGAAAAGACAGTGATACATTGTCCAGTTTGCTTAATAGAAGTGCTTAGTATTTTTAACAAACAGCAGTAGTTATTTTGAGTAAAATATTATCAATATTGTAAATATGATCAGTGTTATAATTTTTTTCAGAAGAAATCTCATTCCACACCAAAAGTATGGCCCATATTTCCCCCCTGGCAATGCTGGGAAGCACAGGATTTAAGCAGATGGAATGCGTTGTGTGGCTACCCTTCTTTATTGCCTAAAAGCATCCTTCTTTCCCTTGGTGTCATTGGTGTGTTTATTTTCCATACTAATCATATCAGTAATTCTGTTGAATTCTAAGGTGATATCAAAATGTGTGCAGATATTCTCTAGAGACTATGCTTTAATCAGATCCATTTCAATGAAAGAAAAAGGAAACTTGTAATAATAAAATGAAATGACAATATTTTATAGTTGATTTGAGGAGAGATTAGATGAATTTGACAAAACTTCCAGAATCTTTAAGATAACTGAATAGCTGAATGTAATTAGTTCCCCCTCAAAAACGTCTTTATAACTGAAAGAAAATTGGACATCTTGCACCTCATATGATTTAAATCTGTACAGTTTTCACATTATGATGATGTATTACTAGCATTAGAATTCATTGATTTACATATTTTGAGACTTTAACTTCTATGCTTAGGCAATAGTATTCCAATACAGTCAAATGAATAAAAATTACTATATTTTATAAATCACAACATGAAGCAAAAGAAATTTTTTTCTAAATAATACGGCATTTAACTAAAACTTCAAAAGTAATTTTAATATTTGTTTTTAAAAGGTTTCCCTTTAATGATATGTATTATTTAATCTTTAGGATCATGAACTGTATTCAGTTAGGAATTAAATTACTTGATGAGAAGTATGACTCAAGTTATTGAAAATTGAAAACAAATACCAAAATAAGGCACAAGAGTGCTTATATATTAAATATAAATTAATATTTTATATGTTTTCTATGATGATAACTACATTATTCTAATTAATTGTACTAAAAAGGAAATTTGCTTTAAAATGTAATTTTCTCACACCTGTGTTCATTTTTTACAATTCACCATTTCTCACTTCTTTTATAGGCTATCGCTAAAATTTGTCACACTTCTTGGGCTTAATTGTAGACTTTCAGGCATGTTATAGAATTATTTTTAAATTCTTCTTCTATTTCACTTCCTTTATGTCAGGAAATAGCCTAAAACTTCTAAAAGAATCTTTAAATATTTTATCCTATTTTCACATAGCGAATGAAACAAATGATAATCTAGAGACCCAAAATTCATTTTACCTAAAATGCATTTATGAAATCATTGCATTTCTAAATTATTATCTGCTTTTCCTGCCAGGAGACCAGCATCTCTGCTCACTGATAACTGCTCCTTTGTGATGACCATGGCCTCATGGAATTTCCTCTCCTTGAGTAATTTGCTTCGAAGTAACTGAAAATGGTGAGAGTGAGAAGAAAGACTATGATAATTTTAGAAAAGATTGGGACTTATGCCTTGCTAACAAACCCTCTTTGTTGTGTGTTTGGTTGATACACATGTTGAGACAATTGGCCATATTAGAGAAACCTCAAAGGGCAAAGAACTTACAGCAGTCTTTGGCTGGAAGTCAGGAAAAAAATAAATTTTTCGGGCTAGTATATTTGCAAGCAACTACGGGAGTTAACTTAGATGTTAGCGGTTCAGTTGAAACTCCATCTGCTGTACAGTAGACACCTTTATTCCACCTCATAGAAAAGTGAGAAGCATTGCCTCAGACAAAGAATACCCAGATTCTTGAAACACAGAGAAAAGAGATTTTAAAAAATGCTAGGGTACAGCATTTGAGCATCACCTTTCCAAAATGCTTGAGACCAGAATATTTTGGATTTCAGATTTTTAAAATTTGAGAATATTTGGATATATATATTGAGATACTTTGGGGGTAAAATCCAAATCTAAATACAAAATTCATTTATGTTTCATGTACACCATACTCTTAGTTTGAAAGTAATTTTATATATTTTAATAATTTTGTGCATGAAACAAAGTTTGATGGCATGCAAATTTTTATTTTAGTGTGATGCTATTCAAAAAATTTCAAACTTTGGAGCATTTCAGATTTTCAATTTTTGGATTGACGATGTTTAATCTGATATATATATATATATATATATATATATATATATATATGTATTTCTTTATACTATTTTACAATGCCAATTTCTGTCACTTTTTTAGAGTCTAAAGTTTTCCTGCGGTTTCACACAGAAGTGGTAGAGCTCTACCAATGTCCATTGTAAGCCTTCTGTTTTACTCATCCTGTCTAATTTACTTTGGTTGTTATTACATCACAAACTGTGAAGGTGGTTCCCTAGCACTGAATTATTACTCATTTAAAACAATCATTGTCAACTGATTGTTTTTCCTTGTTAGTCATTGGCATTTAGCCTAGTCCTTGCCAATGACTTCTGAGTGTACTTTCACTAAAGGAATTATAGGATTAGGGCTTCAATTAAATAAAAGAGATGTAAGAGAAGACACTTCTCACTTCTTTCTCATATCTACAGTTGGTTCAGCAATCCAACCATGAAGAAAACTACTGTCATTTTAAAAGTGGTAGGGCAAAATGAAAATTATACTTAATGACAGTACACATATTGTCATGCCACTATGTTAATCATTTTAGATCACGTTATCTGTAGAATTTCTTTTATTTGTCACAATGAATTTCCAGCAGCTAAGTTAATTGTATGTAGGTCTTCAAAAACTTGAGTTAAAAGCATCTTTACTGATGTGCTTGCTAAAATGTGTACGTTTTAACTGTACTGAATATATACAGTTTCTATTCATTATACCAAGACAGATTGTGTTTTCTTGAAAGAATTAATCATTTAGCGCATAACCGAACCACATAAAAATAGGTCTTTTAAAAACTTGTCTAAAAAATGAAGCATATCTGGCATGTATTTGATCTCAACCACAAATTACAGCTTTGGAGCTTTTAAGAGAATCTCAAGCAGTCTTATCATTTTTTAAAAAAAGTTCAAACTAGAATTCAGCAGCTGTTCTCATCTAGTTTCTTCATTTGAATTTAAGAGCACAAAATATGTTGTGAATTATTGTTTTATCAGTTCTGCAGAGGACAGTTTTATAATTGTGGCACTATTGCCATGCTAGATGCATAAGAATTTAATTTGTTAGGAAGTTAATTCTAAGAATAGCTTAGGGCACTTAGATTTAATTCTTTCCTAGGACACAAGTTGTGACAGAGTGTTCTGGTTGTTAATCCCATGCTTCTTTACATTTAATCACTCCCACTCCCAATATAATTTAGTTATTTATCTCCAGCAAAACTTGTGACAGTGGAACCTTCTTGATCTCTAGTTCTTAAAATATGACTTTACGTTAAATTCTTTCATTTAGCCATCTTTTCCAAAAAATGTCTTACTATAATGACATCATGTATAATTCTATACTTTGTGATTCTATATTTTTATTGTATATTTATGATTTAATATTTTGGCACTATATATATATATATATATGATTCTATATTTTAATGCCTGAGATACATTGGGATTTTAATGAATGTTCAGTATTAAAAATGAATGAAGCAGTTTGAGCTTTGGACAATTAGGATTTTGCTACAATCCAAATTACTAACTTCTGATAAATAAGGAATGGTAAAAGTGATTTCTATTGGACACTTATCCCATGTTTTTTTCTCATGCATTTTAGTTTTTGAATTATTTTACTAGCATTATGTCTGGCAAAATGTTCTCTTATAATATTCTATTCTAGCATATATGAGGCAAGTTCTATCCCCAGCACTGCAAAATAAATAAGCATATTCAAAATAAACACTCACATATTTATAAAATACCCATTTTGTAAAATGAAACCCCAAGAGATTCTTGCTCCCAGATTTTACCCATGCTGTTGTTTGAAAGAAACCTAACCACTTATACTGGCAAAGGATTTTATACAGTTTGATTCAGAAGATAGATATTAATACCTGTCCCATGGAAACAAAATCCTGTACCTTTTAATGTTAGATGGTGCTGTTAATTACACCAAATGTGTTCAAGGTCTATTTCTTAAAAGACAAGAGGTACATTTTCGATTGACATTTAGTCCTATGAGAATAAGGCATATAATGTGTGTTTTAAAAAAGTGTCTGAAATGAAAATCTCAGTACTCATGTTTGCGCGTGTGCGTGTGTATGTGTGTGTGTGTGTGTGTGTGTGTGTGTGTGCTGGGGTCTAGTAGGAGAACTCAACTGTGAATTCAAAGAATGCTTTGTGACACAGTGAAAGCTCCATCTCATAGTCCAAGTGTTGACTAATTGAATTACTATTGATAAGATGTCACTTGAGGAGACATCTCTGCAGTAAAACATGAGCTTGCTGTAAATGACCTGTCATTAAAGTCATGGGTAACGTCCATGTCTAGACTGAATTAAAATGTACCTACTAGCAATAAGCTCATGAGAAGTTAAACCTGCAATGACTGGAAGGACTCTGCCCAAGACCCACTAGAGAATTATGCCTCAGGTGCTATGCTAATTTACTTGCTGCCAAACATTAATTGAAGGAAATCAATAGACCAGGTAGAAAAGCTTGAAATTGTGGCTACATTAATCTCCAGCTACATTTAGATATATTTTTACCCAGATATATGAAGCATTTTAGTTTTGAGTACTTATGTTATATTGCGGCATATAGTGTAATTAGATTATATGAATTTTTCACAAAAGATGCTATTGCAATTACAATTAAAAGACGAGATTTACAAATAAAGTTTTTGTCAAAGGTTCTATGCTTAGCTCACAATCACATGAAAAACTAAAACTCGAATTCAAACAAGATATAATTATTGTTTATCAAGATCCATATATTGGGCTGGGTATTTCATTAAGTAGTAGAATGCTTCTCTAGTATGTGTGAGGGAAGTCCAGCCCTTAGAACTAAACAATAAGTAAATCAAAATAAATGCAAAATAAAGATCCATATATTTGCAAAATGTTAATTTTGTGAAGGGAAACCTTGAGTGTCATTTTTTGCCATATTTTACTTGGTCAGTTGCTTACAGAAACATCAAATAGCATTCACATTGGTAACATGATTTTCTACAACTTGTGTCAATTGCAAGACGTAATAAAATTTTCCAAATTATGGGAAAAAAACTGCAATTTTCATATCCCACTTTGTCATATCTCGGTACAGATATACAATATAGGCCATGATTCCACCAATGAATATGACTATGCATGACATACATGGTTTTATTACCAAGAGAAGAAATAATGTTTTCAAACACTGTGTATCATATTGCTTAGTAAAGTATATTTATCGAACTAATGATTTCACACTTGCCGGGTAGGTGCTGTACAGATGACCTATATCCCTAGCCCAAAAGCTTTTACTCTGCAGGAGGTCAAAAAATAAAATTGATATACTTCTTGAAGAACTCAGTAAAAAAAATTTTTTTAAACAATGCAACCATTTAGAAGCCAAATTTTAAGAGTTTTTGGCCCTTTTTTATGGGAAAGTTTATTTAATTATTTTAGTTTATTAGTAACCTTGTAGCACAAAATTCTTCCATTCCTTGTGGGAAGTTGGTATGTGTGGATAACACGTTTTAGTTCCTTTTTCATTACCTTTCCCTTCCCTCCTTCCCCACCCACCCATCTTTTGATCTTTTTACATTTTTTGTAAGTTTTGCAGTACATAATGTTTACATTTCTTGTGTGGAGTTATTTTAGAAATAATATGTACAACCTAGAAAAATTTAATCATACATATTTTTGTAAATCAAAGTGCCTTATGTTAAAAGTGCATTTCATTTAAAATGTATTTTTAAAAATCTGAGTCACTTGTAAACTAGTGCTCTTAAAAGTTAGAAAGAATAATCACAGGTCAAGCGCTTGTAACAGTTATCCAAATATATAATATCTCAGATTTGAGATAACTATCTGTGTATATCCACCCCCTAAAAAAAAGTCTTTCTTTTATGTGACACATGATTAGAGACTGGCCTTTTTTTCCTGCCATTTTTTTCTGGTTTACTCTTTATGAGCTCAAATTTATAAACAAATATTTCTTTATTGTACCAGTTATCTTATCCACCAGTGAATATGAGGAGTTGACAAAAAACTCAGTACTTCCTCTGAATTTCAGGAGCAGAAATCATATGCCAATAACCAATTGCCACTTGATGGGCAAAACCTATGCACCTAATGTCACAGCTTAAAAGAATTCTTAATTACTTTTATCTGTATTCACAATTCATATGCATGTCTTGGTCTCATTGTATCTTTCAAGACAAGTGGGATGAGGGAAAGGAGAAAAGAAAGAAGGGAATATATATAATTGTACCACTAATCTCAGTTAGTTATGGAAAAAGAATGGTTTGTGCTTTGATTGTTTGCTTATTTTTTCATGCCTGTATCTTGCAATTTGAGCAAGTACTTTGAAAATAACAATATACAATTTATTAGTCATTGTTAATCTCTTATTATGTTGTTTTGAAGTTCTGTATCAGGGTTATCATTCTTTGTTCATTTTAAAATGAAAAAAGATATGATTGAACTTTTAAAAAAAGACCTTCATTGTTGTACTTTATTGGTAATGAGGAAGAATAAAAGGATAAAATTTTATGAACCAGTTATGACAATCTGATTATTTAAAAGTAAATCACATTTCAGTATTTGTATTTATAATTACACATATTCAAACTTATACTATCATTAAAACATGACTGTGTTGTTTCTTTTCTTATAAAAATGTTTACACAAAATTTCCATACATTTTATATAGTCATTCTTTTATCAATTTTTTTTTTTTTCGTGGCACCTGGGATTGAACTCACAGTTTTGTGCCTGTCAGACAGGCGCTTACACCACTGAGCCAAACTCCCGGCCCTAATTTTTTGAGGCAGGGTCGCACTATGTAGCTCAGGCTGGCCTTGGATTGAATTGTAGCCCAAGTCGGCCTCGAACTCACAATGCTCCTCCTACCTCAGCCTCCTGAGTGCTGGAATTAAAGGCGTGTGCCACCACACCCGGCTCTTTTGTCAATTTTCAATATCATATGCCACCAAGAAAACTGAATTTCAAAAAGTTTTTGGTTAAAATTGTGTTTTTTACTGATTCTCTTTTCAATTTCTATATGAAGCTAGTTAAATAAAATCTTTATATGGCAAGTTTTCTTCAAACACATCATCATAACTTGGCATGTTACCCTTTTTTTCTAACTGAAAAACTTCATAGTTTATATAAAGAAAACACAAAATAAAGCATTAGGTATCTCAGAAAATTCCACGTTTACTGTGATTCCAAAATATAAAAGAAATATATCATTACATGACGATCATATAAAATAAAATGTTTCATACATTAGATGCGTTTTCAATTCATATCATATTTTTGCACTGTGTACAGAGAGGTTCATGATACTGAATTCTTAATACATAACCATGCATTTTTTCTAGTTCTATATTGTGTTTTCCTCTAATTCTTTATGAAAAAGTTAAGCCTTTGCTTCTTTGTGACAAGTACATTTTAACAAAGGTCAAAATGCCTGCTAGTTCTAGATTTGAATTTTAAAAGCCTTGTTCAACCTGTCTCTGTGGTTTAACATGAAGTTAAAGGAAAGTTAGTGGCTATCAGTAAAAGCACACCCAAATACACTCTGACATGCAGTTTTCATGACCGACAGGAGTTTGTCATGAAACACAGTGCATGGAAATTCCTAAGAAGCTAATTAGAACTCCCGAATGAATTAATAGGCCATAACCTAAATCCCAGCTAAGACTTATTAGCACATATCTGGCAAAAACAGTTTTCCTTAGAGAAAACATGCCTTCATAGTTTTATATTGACTGAATCTCGTCTTTGGAAGAACTGTATTTCAGCAAAGTTGAACTAGTTTAGGGAAATATTTCATGTTACTATTCACAGTTGTTGCATTTCTCTTAGTTACAACTGTCTAGTTGTCCACATAAGTTCTTTTTCATTTTGTGTTTTACCATTACTTAAATTATTTCAAGCTTTATTATATGAAAGAGAAAGATAGAGAAGAAAAAGTACACAAACTGCTGCTGGAAAAGAAAGGTTGGCATTTGGCTGTCTGCTAACTAATTAAATGTCACTGAATCCAGAGGCTAAATATCCATCAGTTGGTAGATTTTACTGCTGCATATGTAGATTTAATTACAGAGCGATTGAAATTAATAAAGTGGCAGAGCCTCCCAGTAACATATTTTATGGCCTATGATTTCTCTGTGAAAGAACTTGCTAACCACTGCCCTTTACATAATGTTATACTTTGCTAAATTCATTACAGAGACAAGGGTACAGCAAATTAACAAGTATTCATCCGATCGTAATCCACACCAATGATTCTCTAGGAGGTCTAATGTTAACATTATGTTGCTTCACCTAGTAAATGTGAACGATTATTTCCTAACTACTTTGTTGTGATCACTATATTGTCATATGCATTAAGGTAGGAAATTGTATACTTTTCCCTCCTTGTGTATGTAAACATAGCTATTTTCTTAAAACCATATTCCATAATTGAGAGGAGGAGAAATATAACTTAGAAAATGCCCCATTCTCAATTATTTTAGCTTTAAATATTCTATTACAAGTGATAATCAGGAACCATTATAGGTAATCTTTGCAAAACTCACAGATATGATTTTTTATGTACTCATATAATTGTCCCTTGAATATTCATTCTAATACAACAAAGTGATCAAAGGATAATTGAAAAATACAGTGCACATTTAAGTTTTAAAAAGATTTTTTCAATAAAATCATCTTGCAAAGATTAATAGGACAAGATTTTTGAAACACAGGAGAGTATTTTGAGAATGTTGGGTATTTTGAGCTAAGTATTTTACTGTAATAATTTTTTCACTTTAATGCTCATCACAATTTTGATCATCAGACATACAATTCATTCAGACTTGAGATTGGCATTCATTATGAGATATCCATAAACCAGATTTACCTTGCTCATTGTAATTGCCAATAGAGAAAATTTGACTTGAATAAAGAGTTGGTCTAAAAAGAGTGAATACATATGTACAGATATTTTCCCTGAATTTTTTTTCAAAATACATTTAATGTCATTAGAGAAAATATAATAATATAGTTTTGGTACTGATGCTTGGTTTGTGCAGCATAAGAGAAAGGTGAAGCAATAGCATTGCTTAATACTTTGTATACCTAAAGATTTTAATTATTGTAGAGTCTGTAATCTCTGGCATATTCAGTGCGCAAACACACACACACACACAGCTCTACATATCAAATAGGCATAAATATTAGCTAAATCTATACTAAAACCTACATTGTTGATGTAAAAATTTCTGAATTATTACATGAAAGGAGAGTATAATGGAGTCCCTAGCATAATTAAATGATATAAGGATTATAACCTCTGCCCAAAGGATTTCTAATGTATCTGCTGTAATAAATTTCAGCTTTGGGAACACGTAAATCATATCTATTCATTTGTTACCAAATTGTGTAGGTGAAATAATGCTTTAGTATTAAAAAATTTCTAGAACGTATTGGAAAAAAGAAACCAAAACAAATATTTAAATGTAAGACTAGAAAAGTTATTAAAAACTACACACCATATATATAAAATATGCAAAATTGCACTGACATAAAATAAAGAGGTTAATATTCTTTATTTGAATTTTTTTAAAGAAATGGATTGTTGTGGTTAATTCATAGAATTATGATTCATTTGTGAGCCATGTATGGAATTAGTAAAAGACACTTCTGGGTGCCTCTAGGTAGGTCTTGGAACATTACCTAGGGTTCTGTATCTGGTTGCTGGCATCTTTCTCTTTGGCACTGTTCCTTGGTTCTGCTTCTTGGCTGGCGTAAACTAAGCATCTTTGTTCTGCCACACTATTGCCCTGAATTTTCTGCCCTAGACCCAGGAAACCATAGATTGAATCCCCTGAAAATGTGAGCTAAATTAAATATCTTCTCCTTTAAGTTTTGATTCTTGGATATTCGGTCCTTGAAATGAGAAAACTGATTAACATAAAAAATTGGTACCAGAGAAAAGGGTCATTGCCATAACTGTACCTGTGCAAGTGGCTCACTATCGTTTGGAACTGGTTTATTGCAAAAACTTGAAGATATGGCCAGAAATGATGCAAGCCACAAAGATTTGGCCAGAGAAGCCCTTGAATATGCTAAGCAGAGATTAATGGGTAATTCAGAACCCAGAAGACCAGAATGCTGATTGGAAAGCACACAGTGAAGGACAGTCTCAGGAAGTTTCAATTGGGAAGATGTACTCCATGTGCTACTGAACTAGAGGCCATGGCCATTATGCAGAGACAAAGGTTTGTCTACATTTTGTTCATGTCCAAGGACTTTGTGATGAGACTGTGAACAAGGGTAGTAGATTCTCTCTGGAGGAGGAAATTTCAGGGAAACCCAAAATCCAGGCTGTAGTATGGGTGCTGCTGACTGCAGTTAGCCACATTTATAATGAGAATAAGAAGCCAAAACAAACAAAAATTTTTAAAAACTGAAATTTTGGCAAAAGAACCACATGTAAAGTTTGGGTCAGAGAAGTCATGGTTGCCGAATTCCATTAGCATTATTCCAAAGAAACTAATGACTTTCTATAGGTAGGGAGAAGAATAAAGATGCCTCTAGGACAACTCAGAAACCAACTAGTCTCCACTCATCATAGGTGCAAGAGTGCAAACATGCAATTGTTTCATTTGAGAAGAGGGCCCCAGACCCGCCTGTTCAAGAAAAGCCTTCTAAGGACTTGATTTAGCAGGATTTATGCCACCAGGCTATTATTTCAGTGGGAACTGACTACTACTCCCTTGGGCAACACAACTTGCCTTCATTCACATTACTTTGATTTCACAGTCATGCGAATGCAGAGTTCTGGAGAGAAAGAGCCTTCTACCTGAATTTCAAGAAAGCCCTTAAGTTAAGCAAGAAGCCCACTGAAAGAGCGGTGTATGAAACTGTGGGAATGAAGTCAAAGCTGCAGTGGACAAAGCTGGAGATTCTAGGCCTATGGAACATCTACCCAGGAAAGCTCAAGGCTGTTAGTTGAATTAGTACCAAGAGAGAAGTCTTGTGGTTGTATCTGCAACCAGTGAAGCCATAGAAATGGGACGGCCCAAGTCTTTTGAATCTCTCACCTTCTCACCATATGCCCTGGATGCTGGATATGAAGATATAGAGTTACTATTTAACCTTCTGGGTTTCAGTTTTGATTTATTCCTATTCTTTTCTTTTCTATTTCCCTATTCCTCTCTTTTGGAATGGGAATTTTATCTTGTGCTATTGGACCTCACAATTATGGAACTTGTTTTTATTTTTCCAGAGGTCTACAACTAGAAGTCTGCCTTGAATTTTAGAAGAGATTCTGTCTTGGACATTAACAGTGCTGAGATTATTGAGACTTTGAGAAAGGAATTGCTATGTTTGAGATGTAAGCAGGATAGTTAAATAGACAGAATTATCAACTCATTGTTGTCTCTGTTTAGAAATAGTATTATTGAAGAATATGTGTTTTAACAGGTTGAAAATGGTTAGAAAATGGTCATTAAGATTAATGTATCAAAATTTGTGCTTGGGATTCCCCTCAGGGATTAGAAAAGCACATATCTAAGTTGGTATAAATAGGTCATGAAGGTGTTGCCTTGGGTACTATATATGATGCCTGGCCTCTTCCTCTCTGGCCCTGTACTTTTGCTCTGCTTCTGTCCACCAATAACTAAGCATTTTTGCTCTGCCAGTCCTTCCTGCTATAATGTTTCTACCTTGGAGCAAGCCAGTCATGGAATAAATTCTCTGAAACTGTGAGCCAAATTAATCAGGGACAAAGTCAAAAACCTGAATAATACATGGTTAATCTATGATAAGGAATAAAATAAGATTTTCAAGTCAAAATCCAAAAACGTGAAATGTTTGATAAATATTCTTCTAAGACTAGGCAAACAAACCCTCCGGTGTCTATTCTTATTTTCAGTAGATAGGTTAGAAAGTTCTCTTGTTTAGAGTGCACTAGTTTCAAATATTAATGGATCTCCATCATCCGTGCTCCTTGGCTACTCAGTGAAAGACTTTAGATTTGTTCAAGATCTCTCTGTATTAAAACTTCCATAACCAATTTAAGATACTTATTTAACATTTTGTAAAGAACTGACAAATTATTTTTGAGTTTCATGTCATTATATTTGTCTCTAGTTTTTCTTTTTTTTTAAGTGATGAAACTAATCACTTAAAAATATTATCTAGATTATACTACAGAACACTTTTTTACGTTATTTTCAGTTCATATGATCCACCTAAGTTAATGTTTCTATTTTCATGGATTAAATTGCAGTATTTATGCTCACAACTCCTGATCTGTTTCATGTCCCAACAACAAGCTTCAAAAATATACATCTATTCATTTCTTAGTGTTGAATTTGTATTCAGCTATGCAACTGAATTTGGTTATTACATCTAAAATTGTCTATGATGAATGTAATTATTGTATACATCTAAAATGGACCAATACAATGTAATTAAAAATAAATCTATACGTCTTCTGTTGGAGTTTTTCTGTGTAGAGTATTACGTTTTCAGTAAATAATGATAATGTAACTTCTTTTCCTATCTTTTTCTTTTTATTTCTTTCTCTTGCTTAATTGCTCTGTTTCCAGAACTATATTGAATAAGAGTGGTGACAGTGGACCTCTTTGTCTTGTTCCTGACTTTGGAGTGAAAGCTTTCAGTTTTTGACCATTTAGCATGATGCTGGCTGTCAGTTTGTCATAGGTGGTTTTTATCAGATTGAGATAAAGACCACGTATTTCAATTTTCTGTAGAGTTTTTATTATGAATGGGTGTTAGACTTTGTCAAATGCTTTTTCTGTGTCTATGAAGATGATCATGTAGTTTTGTCCTTGGTTCTGTTAATGTGGTGTGTGACATGTATTAATTTGCATATGGTAAATCATCCCTGCATCCTTGGGATAAAACCTGCTTGGTCATGGTGAGTAATTTTTTTGATAATTTGCTGCATTCTGTTTGACAGTATCTTACTGAGAATTTTTGCATGTATGTTCATTAGGGAGACTGGAATGTAGTTCTTTTTTGATTAGATTCTTCTCTGGTTTGGGTATCAGTGTGACACTTACTTCCAGGACTGGTGCCTAGAATATATAAAGAACTCAAAAAAATCAGAACTCCAAAATTTAAAGACCTAATGAAAAATGAACACCTGAAAAAAAAAGAGACTTCTCAGATGAAGAGGCAGAAATGGTAAATAAATATATGTAAAAATGTTCATCATCACTGGTCATACAAGAGATGCAAATTAAAAAAACTGAAAGTCCATCTCACTTCAGAAAGAATAGCTATCATCAAGAAATCAACCAATAACAAATGCTGGAGAGGCTGGGGGAAAAGGTACCCTTCTCCACTGTTCATGCAAATGCAGACTGGTGCAGCCGCTGTGGAAATCAGTATGAAGATTCCACATAAAAAGTAGAACTAGAGGTTCTATTTGACCCAGGTTTTCTCATTTTGCGTATCTTACCAAAAGAATTAAAAGCACGCCTTAGGTATACATGCACACCCATGTTTATAGTGGCACTGTTTGTAATAGCTAAATCTTGGAAATAGCCCAATCTACCAGTGAATGGAAAAAGAAGATATGTTTTTTAATACAATGAAGTACTACTCAGACTTAATGAATGATAAACTTAAGTATTTCTAGGTAAATAGATGCATTTGGAGTCCATACTCGTAAGTGAAATACATTGGACACACATGTTTTAACACCACATTTTTTTCTCTGATGTGGGAAACAGAAAGTATAAATAAGAACCACAACTTATAACAGATATTGTGAAATAAGAAGAAAATGTTCAAATGGGCAGGATAAGTAAGGAGGAGGTAAGAAGAATGAAAGACAAAAGAAAAAAATGAGAAAAGAAGGAAAAAATGGAAACAAAACTTTCATACATAAGTAAGGGAAGAGAACTAGAAGAGAGGGCAGGGAAATGGGTATAAAAGAGAAATCACAATATATCATGTGTAGGTGCAAATTCCCCATGATGAATGTAATCACTTATCTAAAACATATCAATAAACCTAATTGATCTTTTAAAATACATCTAATCCACTAGCTAACATTATTCTCCAAATCTAAACCTATGTCTACACAACCATGCCAGCCCCTAAATTATGTGTTGTATTCTTTGTTTGGCTTCTTCCATGAAATAGTTTAACTCCGATGCCTGATTATCATTTCTAAGTCTTCAGATTCTCCAATTCAATCAGTCTGAAAGGGCTACAGTTTGCATTTCCTAAAAGCATAGTGTTATTTCACCATTAGCTCATTTCTTTCTTACCCAGACTAGATTACCTTTATCTCTACAAAAACAGTTATATACTTATCATCTTTATTTCCCATTAGTCTTAGGGTTATAACAGCTTTCTTATATGTCAATATAATCTCATTTTCATCACTATTGAGTTGGTTTTGTCATGAGAATAAGATGATAAAATTTTCCTTCAAGAGAAACATTGAAATGCTTAGTCACTTTGAAAACTCATCTCTTTCCATATTAATTTCACACCACTCTGATCTAGTCTGTACTTTAGTCCCTTCAAGCATCTATTTGCCCATGTAAATATTTAGTGCTAAAGACTGGCTGAAATGGCTCCAACTTCTTAAGAGTACATTACTACAAAATGTATACACACACACACAAACACACACACAAAAAGGGCAACTATAAAAGACAAAATATTGATTTTTTTACACTAATTTTCTTACTTGTGTATTAAATGTATAATAATAACTTTCAGTAAACAAATTATGAGATTCACGGAGCTTCAACTTTGCCATTCATCAGACATTTTTATCAAAACCCTGTTGTAATTCAAAATGTATTCCCAAGATAACTATTGCCTTTTGAAAGGACAGTAACATGTTGAAGTTGGGTACTTCCCTTAGAATAATCTAGCTGAGAAGTATTGTGAACCCAAAACTCTGACTTGAACATTCATGCTCATTCTTTTCCACTATGCTGCCTGGGAGTCCTCTATTTCAATAACAAGGGCCACACATTGTGACAGTGAAAAGGGATAATTTAGACTGTGATGTTGGATAAACTACAGATGAAAGTAGTAAAAGAATTCTTAATTGAGCTAAAGGAGTTACTGCTCTTTAAGTTGATAATTCTTGAGTTTGTAAATGCTTCAGTGAAAGAAAACACCCGAATCTATTTCTTCTCACATTGAATGTACACTCAAAAGACATGAAAATCTTGTTAAAAGTGTGAATCATTCCAAGTGATGCAGTTATGTAGATACATTTACCTTTGGTTTTTGAGACACAGGGCCTAAATGGACATTAATTAACATTTAAAACTCACATATTCCATTCTGCATGATTGAAAAGACAGACTTTATTGAATGAACAGTCTCTCATGTCTTAAAGCAATAGTTGTTAAACTTTCTTGCATATTAGAGTCACCTGGGGAACCTTAATAATTCCAGTAACCATGTTACATCTAGATCAATGAAATCAATCCCCAAGGATTCTCAGAAATAGCAATTTAAAAACTCCTATTCTAGTCCAGTGCCATTATAAAGTTTAGCTTTTCCGTATGTGGGTCATAGCCTTGCAGCAGTTAGAAAAACAATGTTAGATTGTTAGAAAAACAGTGTCTGGCCCTAACCTAGATGTATTGACAGACTGGTTCTATTGCAACAAGATCCTTAGTGATGTGTATGCACTTTTAAAATTAAAAAGCAGTAACTCGGAACAAGTGACTGTTTAGTGTATTTTTGTTGTTTGTTTTGTTTTGTATTTTTTTTTCCACTACACTCTTTTCTTGGTTACGAATAAGAATGCAGGAATTCTTTGGAGTTTCTTAGAAATGTCCAAGAAAAAGTTTTAGGAACTACAACCAAAACAGTAGAATATAAATACTCACTATATTTGGCAATGGTAACATTTTATAAAACTATTTTAATCAAGAGGACATCTGCAAAAAATAGAATAGTATGGATTCTGGTTCCAATATTAGAAATACATAAAAATAAGTAGGCAAGGCAAATAAATATAATGTGTAATAGCAGTGCAAATATAAAGAATGTGCCAGTATGCAAAAAGCACTCCTATATCATGATCATGGTTGATCAAAGTAGTTCTTAAAAGAGTGTCTGAAAGAATTGACGTCAAAATGTTCACTTAAAGTGAAGAGGATGAAGGAAGCCAGAGGAATGTTTAAGAAAATGGTCTGGTGTTGAGGAAGAATAATTTACTCTTAAGAATTTGGTGCCATTTCAGCTTGTCGTTAGCGCAAGGTACATACATGGGAAGTAGATGCTGGATATCTGCAACATACCAGGCTCTATTGTTTGGAAACACGAAATCAACATGAAAACAAATTTCCTAGAGGTTAAATTCTAGTGGAAGGAGCGGGAGGTGGAAGACAACTAGGCACACACACAAAAAAGCATGTCTCTTGCCAGCTCATTGTTTAAAATCAAAAACAAATGTGTATGTAACATGTTTTTCTGTTAAAAAAAAATTCCACCTGTGGGACACCCTACAGTTTTTGGACAGTTCTGTCAGAAAATAAGTGATTCATAAAATCACCTGATGGATCTAAGTGTCAAAGCTGTCAAGGGATCTGGCTCGCCAAAGATGAATGCCGTAAGGAAGAAATCTGCCTTAATTATTTCGCTCTGGAGTCTCTGTGCACTCCTGAGGATCTTTGTGTGTTTTTCTTCATTTCATATAAATTACTCATTCCTTTGCCACTATATCTGCATCTGCTTTACTACTACTTCCCTTCTTTCACAGGAAAATGGCCTCCTTGGATAAACATTGCCCAAGGATCCCTTTGAGGATTGACTATTTCTTCAAAGATGCCAAAGAGTACTATTCATTCTGAGGTATACTCAGAAGTTTTACAGATATAATTTTATGTTTTTCAAAGAACTCTCTAGAATAATTGAGTAAATTTAAAGTGGTTGGTTTGTTTCTCCTTTCAATTCATCAGTGTACTGTCTCAGAATCCCTGCATCTATAGTAAATAATTTTCCCACCAAGTAGAGAAAGAGGATTTAAAGACTATGTGAGGTAAGATTCCCCCTGTCAACTCATTAAAAATTGACTAGTTGTTTAAACTCAAGAACAGAAATTCTAAAATAAAATTTCAGCTTTCTCAAGCAAAATGTATGTGTTAGAAATCAATGTTGCCCATAAAATACTTTAATATTCCCACCATCTTTGCCTCCAGATCTAATTATCCACCAACATTTTTTGCTCAACCATGCTGAGGTTATTTGCCAACTCTCCAGTTACAAAGTAATAAAAGATCTGCAGGTGCACTGACACTCATGGGGAAAGGGTATGGGTGTGAAAACTGCAATAAATTTTCTTTAGAGTTAAAAGGAAAAAAAACACAATAGTTGGGCACTAACATGGTATCTATTCACAAGATATTTGATTAATTTGCATTATGCTGTTTTAGAGTTAAAATGAGGAAATATTCAAAGTAAGTATGACTTGAAATTTTGTAAAAGAAGTTTTATAATAAAACTTTAAGGCTAATACTGCATTGTGTATGTTATGTCATTTAGAGTTTTGTTCATAAAATTCATGGTCTTGGAAGCAATCCTGTGCAGAGCACAGTTCTGGAATCGGTTCTTTGCCCCAGTTACTCTATTGGAAAAGAATAGCTCCTCAAATTGACAAGGCCAATATGATGTGATTCATGTTATAAAATGATGTCCTGATTGGTACTGGAATGAGTGGAGAAAATCTGTTCAGATGTACTTAAAATGTCTATGCAAGTGATGAGAAGCCACAGGAATATGATGACTTAATATGCAGCACATACACTGTTTCTTGTTGTCTCATAATCACCAGAGTTTAGGGAAAGAAATGCATATAGTTAGATTTATGTTTGTTATCAAGATGCATTAGTATCTTATGTTTACTGAATTGAAGCAAAAATGTCAGGTTTTACAAAAATGATTAGAATTTATGGTTTCCTTGAGTTTAAGTCAGTAATCTTTATCTCTGAAAAGTGTATGAAAGTAGCAAAAGACACTAAAGTAAAAAACTGCTAAGTTAATCAATCACTATTTGTCCAAAGCTAGAGGACTATCCAGAAAGATATCTGGAAGTTGTTTAAAAGCTGGAATGAAGAGAAAGCAATTAAATGAAGTACAAAATTTTTTAGCATGGTGGTCCTCAAATTTACTTTGGAAAAATACTTTCCGGGTTTCAACTTCTTTTATCAAGGTCTAGGTGTTTATTTGATTCCTTGAAGGGTAATGTAAGTCTTGCAGACTCAGAGATAAATCATACATTCAGCTGGTGAATAATAGTTATACATTAAATTTCTGTAAGTTATATTTGGTAAATTAGGGGATTTTACATTCATTAATTTTTAGAATACATAACACAAAGATTGCAAACAAAAATTCTTAAATCAATTTGGCTAATTTTTAAATTTCATATAATGTAAATAAAACACTATTAGTAAATGGTATTGCATTTAGAAATTCTTTATATAAATGACAGTGCATTTCATCTTTTATCTAACTTAGTTTATTTAAAAATTTTAATATGCCCTGTAATTTTGAATATTTAGCATGGAGAACTATTTTTGCTATGTACAAAAGTTAAAATTATATTATTATATTTGCTCTAACAATTAACATTTTGTATATCACAACATAATTGATTATATTAATATGTAAAATTATTAAAATTTTTATCATACAGAAATGAAAGTACTAAGTTGCCAATTATATAAACTGTTATGAATTACTCCTAAATTACTTACTAAATCCCCACCCTTCCATTGTGATGGTACAGATTCTCCAATGAACAGGTGGAATCTGTTTCCCCAAATTTTAAATCTGGGCTGGCCATGGACTTGGATTTGGCTAAGAAAGCATTAGTAAGCTTGATATAAGCAAAAGCAAGAAAAGTTTGTGCTAACAGGAACACTTTTTTTTGCTGCTTCCCAGAGATTACTGTGAAAAGAGCTGAGACTGCCTGATGGAAGACAGAAAATGCTTTGTAGTGGGAAAAACCCTCTAACCTATGGATGCTTCCCCACCAACCAACCAACCATTTAGTAGTTCTAGTCCGAATTACTGGATCCACTTCATTTGGTGCACTGGCAAATTCCTTAGTGAGATATTATTACAGATTGGTGCATCAACTTCTCCCTTACTACCTAGATCATTCTCTGTTTTATTCTAAATGTTTTTGTGTTTTTGATTTGAACTGCTTATCCGAGCTCAGCTTTTGCTCTCCCGGTAATCAAAAAACAACAGATTTGATAAGCTTGCTGCCCGAATGTTGGTATTTCTTTGATTTCCTCATTATCTTCTAATTATTATCAGTGCTAGCATTCTTTACAAGTTCTAGTGCAAATGTTCTTGATAAAATATTTTTGTCTTTTAGATATTGTTAGGTTTGTGACTGATTTCTTAGGGGGACCTACTGACTTTAATGAGGAAATATTTTTAGGATCAAATTAAACTAAGGGATGTTCTTGTACTAAAAAAAAAAGAAAGAAAACTCCTTGTTTCATGTTTTTAGTGTATATCTTTTCAAAATGTAACTTTCTTTCTAATAGAGAGCCTTGTTTTACTCATGAAATCTGCCTACTGTATACTTGTGTGATAAAATAATGTACTGTTCAAAGTCTTTATTTTAGAAGGTAGGTTCTGTGTGACATTAACTACTGATAAGAAATTAATCCTTTTGTATGAAGTGTTTATGTACCCTCTGAATTCATATATTGAAACCCTGATACTGATGTGATGGTATTTGGTAGTGAAGCTTTTAGAAGATAATTAGGTCATGAGTGTGGAACCTTTGTGCGTGGATTTAGTGCCTTACTGATATGAGGCCCAGTAGCTAACCAGCTCCTTTCCAATGGTATGAAAACACAGAAAGAAGATGCCTATCTACAAACCAAAGAAAGGGCCTTCGCTAAAAGTCTGATCCTGCTAGCAACCTGATCTCAGACTTCCCAGCCTACAGAACTGGAAGGAATAAATGGGTAGGCTCCCAATTTATTGTAGTCTGTTATGGCAACCCGACCTAAGACACCTGTTTTCATGGATAACATATACTCTCCACTACCAGTATATAATAGATGACACATGGGGGAAAAAAGAAATGGTTAGCAAAATCTGTGATGTGTGAAATGATGAATAATGAAAAGAATCACAATATTCTTAAACATATATATTATATGAGCACTTGAAGTGAATTTTCAGAAGTACCTTTATTTCTATAATCTAAGGTATAAATTGTACACCATTATTATTCCTATTTAAACCTTCTATTTAGCCAGAAGTGTGCTAGTTAAGTGTCCTTGCAGTTTATAAGAATAAAAGATGCCCTGAAAGCCTCCATTCAGAGTGTTTTTGCCTTAAGTATAGCTTACATCCATTATCCTAAGCAGTCAATAACAGACAAAAGTCGCAATGCCACATTGGCATTGCTGTCCCTACACTGATCTAGAATATTCTGCCTGATAAAATATTTTTCAATTACAACACTGGTTTCTAGGGTACATACTATCCAAATAGAATACTCACTATTTAAAAGATGGTGAAAAATAAAAGAATCTGTTAATTACCAACTCTGAAGTAAAAACAAAATATAGTTATTGCTTCTTGTTTACTTCTTAGAAAGGCCAAATAAATGTATGTAATTTTGCAATTCTTGCACATGTCACTGATGGGCAAATGTATGAATAGTTTCAAGAAAATTTACCTGTATTAAATAAATACCATGCAAAGGGGTATTTGTAACTAAATAGAACCCTACCTTTGATTTGTATATAGGTTTTTGTCTCTAAGTCATTTTTATATTTGAAGTAGGTATAATAATATTTATCACACAGTCTCAGAAAAAAATTGATGAAGTTGCAATGTAAAATAATTGTACATAAGAAGTAGCATAGGGTCAATAAATGCCATGCCTCTTCTCCTTTTTGGAAAAAAATGCTTCAGTATACCTTACTAGATTATCATTATAATGTTAAGAAAATAAACTGGTACATGAAAGTATAATAGAAATATTAGCACTAAGTTCAAGCTAGATTATTGTTGTTTTTTTCCCTTCAAAGTGCACTGATTGTGAATCCATGGTTTAGTTTTTTTCTTTCTTTCTTTCTTTCTTTCTTTCTTTCTTTCTTTCTTTCTTTCTTTCTTTTTTTTTGTTTGTACCAGGGATCAAACTCATAACCTTGCACTTGCCAAGCAAACACTTTTGCCATTGAGTAAATCCACAGCCTCATGTTTTAGTTTCTAGACATATATTTTTTTCTATATATAGTTAAAATTCTTTGAATCATTTTTTATGCTTTTGTGTTGCCAAATAAGTACACTGGCCACAGAATGCAGAAATATAATTTAGAACTTTACAATAAAAAATAAAAACAAAGAAAATGGTACAGTCAATAATTGATATAATTTTCCCTCATTTCTAGAGAACATAGCGTATTTAATTGATTTAATCTTTTTAGGATTATCACAGCTTTATAAAAATATTTCACATACCCTATCATCCGTCCATATATCTACTTACAAATAAAAAGTTAGATTTTTTTGTAACATAGATGTCAGCATATTTTCTAGTGTTTAAGTCAGTGAAATCTGGGGGATAAGTAATTAGAAAACTTTATATCAATTTTTGGAAAGCAAGAAATTGTCTTTTATCTAACCTAAAGTAGTTCAAGTACAAATTACTGAATTTTGATATAAGCAGTCTATTCACCAAATTCTGGTCTCTTTACTGCTATGTTGCTTAAACTGAAATTTTTTATAATTCTTTTTCTAAATTAAAATTCTTCCAACAATTTCTAAAGTAGATATATTTAATTGAAACTCTTTGCAAAACAAATTTAATTTCACTCACATTTTATAATAGCATTTATGCTGATATGCACTCAATTTCTTCCTCATGTTTCCTTTCTTGATGTCACTTTCCACATCTGAGCCACTAATTGTTTATCCACAAGATAATAGATTATAAATAAGTCCCAAGGTCTTTTCCAGTATTTTATGATTTAATGCCAAACATACTCATTCCGTCTGTACTTTCATACCAAAAAAATCAGAAGCTATTTCTGGACTTATAGTGACCATTAAACATAACTGTCAGTTTGACTTGATTTGGAGGTGCTTAGCAGATTTGTAAAGCACATTTCTGTATGTGTTGGTGAGAATGTTTCCAAAGATACTGGCATGTAGACCAGAAATCTGAGAAAGACCTGCCTTGACTATGAATGGTATCATCCAAAAGGTTTGCAGTCTGTATAAAATGAAAGAGGAAGTAGTAAGTTTGTGTTATGGTTTGTGTCTAGATGTCCCCCCAAAACCTCATGTGGTCATACATGCAACTTTTCAGAGTTGGCTGGATCTAGAGTATGTGATGCTGGAATTAAGTGTGATGCTGGGATCACGGGTGTGTGATTACTGAATCAGACCCCTGATTGGCTTGGCATAGTCTGTGTGTGGACAATGGGAGAGCCCACCCTGGTGTGCATGCTACCTGCCCTAAAGGCTTGCAGCCTAGATATAAAATGAGGGACAGAAAGAGGGCTGCTGTCGCCACTTGCTACTGCAGTTGCTTGCTGCTTGCTGCCTTGCAGTCTTTTGCCTTTGACTTGCCTTGATCTCTTTTTCCTCTCTTACGATACCCTGACGTGGAGCCAGTCAATTGTGAACTAAAACTTATACAAATTGTGAACTACAATAAACATTTCATTCTTTAACTTTGAGTGCTGGGTATTTTGTCTGAACAATGAGAAAAGTAACTAAGACCGTTGGCCTGAACTTGAAAAACTCCGCTCTGCTTGAGAAAGTTGATGTTTTGTTATTGCCATTACCCGCAGACATTAGGCACCAGTTTTTCTGCCTTGCAATGTGAAGTCAGACCAGAAATCTCCAGAGATTTAGACTTTCATTGGCACTGCATTTCTAATCACTCTTGTTATGTGGTTTAAATTTCCTCAACAGAATAACTACAGATCTTTTGGGTCTTGAGTGTACAGACAGCCACTGCAGTGGATTGCCATGCCTCTGATTCTGTGTCTAATAAATTCCCTTTTACCATGTACATACTGTCTTAGTTACTTTCTCATTGCTGAGACAAAATACCTCACACCCACAACTTTAACAAGGAAAAGTTTATCTGGTTCACAGTTGTAGAGGTTTCAGTCTATAGTCTTGACTTGCTCCATTTCATGGCTCCATGGACCAGAGTCATGGCAGAGGTAACAGGGCTCATGGCACAACCAGAAGCAGACAGACCAAGTGAGGAAGTGGGAAGAGATAGACTCTCTAGGTCACAAGTCCAGTACCCACTTCTGACCAAATTCCATCTCCTAAGGCCAAAGCAGGTATTAATTTTCATAATCCAATCGCCTTCCAAAAACCCCACCAGTGGACACATGACGTTTTGGGGGACATTTATATTCATATCCTGTTCCTCTAGAGACCATAAGTGATATATTTATAATGAAGTCTAGCTTATTTCAGAGGTAGGCTTAATAAGAATGTTAGTTTATGTTTGCATGAGGCTTGGTCGAGGACCATATTGAATCTTATTTTAAATTATTGTATTTTTAATTGAAGCAGTATATCAATATTACTTTCATTATATAAAGCAACATTCCAGTCCTCCAGTTAAATTCCTCTAAATAGGAAACCTGGGTGTAGATTGTTATTTAAATTCTAAGTCATATATTCAGTATCATTCTCATTACGAAAGGATGTATAAATCATACAGTTCTAAATTTGGTATGTTTGTTCACTTTCATTCTACAAACTGGATCTTTATCTCTAAAAACACAGATGTATTTCAGTTGCAGTTGGGTTTATTGATTTATGTTTGATCAGTTAGAATGTGAGCCGGAAAAGCAATATGCACAAAGATTTGTACAGCATTCAGTCTCTTATTTTTAAATAGTTCAGAAATAATTGTGTTTATTTGGATTCACATAGGATATGTGATACCTACAAGGAGTTTTGAAATGGCAATAAAGGAATTTTGTCTTTGTTTATATGTGTTTATATAGGTAGTTTTAAAAAGCAATCTACATTAATCAGCCTAGAGAAATTAGAGTATATTTTATCTCAAGTGTGATATAATTTATCTATATGTAAGCATAACATTTATAAACAAAAGTCTAAATTAGTGAAGGAAGAAACAAAGAGAAAGGTAAAAATATCAGGAAGGTAAAAGTGTAATAAAAGTATAAATTTATGACTTTATTTCATAAGGAACATCATAGAACTAGAAATCTTATATTTTATTTCCTCTGAGTATGATGTGCAACACAGTTGCAAGTAGAACATTCCATCTATCTACTTATCTTTTATTTACTTACTTATCTACTGATAGTCACTCTATAAAGCAAAATACATTCATCAAAAACTGAGAGAGATAAAAATGACTAAAGGCCAGGTGGGACTAATCCTTAAGAAATATGAAGGACAAATATGCAGTGTGCTGCAGAAAAAAGAAATGTCTGCATGTGCAAGGAAACATGTGGTAGAAAACAGGTACATGGGCAAAAAATAAGGACTGGAAAAGTGATCAACTGGTAAATCTAGTAAGAGAAACACTAAGAAAATAAGAAATCATTAAAAATGTTCAATGTAAATAAACATATAAGTACATATAAATTTTTATAACATGGTTTGATAAAGTAGTCTCATGTTTTCTTTTGCTTTATTACCTGTGTTTCTGATTATTCATAAAATGTGTAAGTATTCACTAACTGTAGAAAACATACTAGTGTAAATTCTGTTAGATGCAAGAATATTGGTTCTTCTAACATGGAAAAAATATCTTATGTGTATTTTATTGTGTGTATTATATATACAATGAAAATTTGAAAATATCTTTGGACTTCATTAAAACAAATAAGAGAAGAAATTACTTGTCTAATAGTGAAGTATGAACTTAAAGAAATTGTGTTTTGGGTATTCCAATTCTGAAAATATAAACCAGTAACAAATAGGGAAACTAGTGGCAATTTTTTTACAAACATTAAAAAAAATCCAAGTTTTGTCATAAAAATTAGAATATTATTATTCTAAAGCAGATCATATATATATATGGTCCCCAAAACCTTCATGTGTTCATTGGTTGGCATGGAGAATGAAACCGTCCTCACACTTGTGTTTCCTCTCCTGTCAATGCATATTTTCCTGGTACAAAGAAGGCAATATCCTCACACTACTGTCCAATATAGTTAGATTACACAGCCAGATGAAAAAACCTTTAACAAACATGCCTCTGGTACATTCTTGTTGTAATCATATAATTTTGGATATGGCACATAAGTCATTTGATAAAACCTCCATATGACAGTAGGTCACCTAAAAAAATGCAGAAAATGTAAGGAAACAGAAAGCAGAGTTTAAGAAAATAGAAACCAGAAATGCAGATCTCTGTCATATAGTATGTCTAATATTTCAAATGAAAACTTTAATTCTTTAGACTGGAATAGCATAATTTAAACAAACATGCAGATTTCCCATGGAAAGATTATAAATGTTTTACAAGTAATCTGTGGAAACTATTTGTAGGATAGATCTAAAAAAAAGATATTTTGTAGTTTATTAGGTAAATTTAAGTGTTGCAAAGATTTAAAGCAAGAGGAGGTTTGAAGTATGGCCATTGATTTAGCAACTTTAAAATCTAAACAAGATCTGAATTCTAAAAGAGATCGGATGTGATTTGTCCAAATTTACCATTGATTGAGGGGTAAATAACTGTCAACACCCAATAAAGGGCAAAATGGCAAGAAACTTATTTTATAAATTAATTACAGTGGTGAAGGTAGGCAATGATAGAATATGATAATTTCAGTACAAAGAAGTATCATTAAAATCTCTTTTTCAGAATAGAAATAATTATAAAAATAAAGAATTTAGTTACTGAAAAGGGTGAAGAGAGAAAAGAAGAAAACTGATGAGGTATGGTGCCAGTAGAAAGGACTGACTCTAAAACTAATTTTTGAGAGAGGAATAAATAGACTTTACATATACATGTAGAAATAGACAGGGTAGCAGAGAGAGATCTTGTTGATGTGTTAGTGTTCCATGTCTGGTCTATTCTCTAATCTAAATTTACAAAGATAAAAGTATGTGTATACTTTCACTTCTGTGGCTTTTTAAAGGTAGATCACACCGCCTTTTAGAAAGATCTGTATTTGATACACGTCTATTGACATGAAATATAAAATATGCATATCTGTGATCTTCAGCATTCTGGGAGAGTAATGAGAGACAAGAATGTCAAAGTAAATCAAGAAAAATCCATGGGAACAAATGGGAAGAAAATTCATTGGATAGGGAGCATCTCAATGGCATCTAGCTTCATATCTTCTTTGTGTTTCCTAGATTAAATCCTTTCACTTTATAAAAGGGTGAAGAGATGTAATGGAGAAGAAATGAGAGAAAAAAATTAAATAAAATCCCTGAACTGGAGATGGGTAGGCAAAATTTTGTAGCTTTCCAAATGGAAAGTTTTTTGCTGTTTTAACACTAGGGAGTAAGGAAAATTAAAAACTCTACTCACTAATAAATACACCTTTTTTAAAGTATACCTGTAGAAAAAGTGCAAACAAGCGCTCATTCCTTGATACATTATACTACTTTAATAATAGTTTTTCATATCCAAAATTGTCTCACAATACCCAAAATTATTGGTTATTTTGTCTAAGGAATGTTATAATAGACTAATAAAATCAGTATCTTCTTGCCACTTTCTGTGCACAATAAGCTAAATTTAATTCCTTCAATGATGCCTACATTGAACAACATCAAGCAAAACATAACCAAGACAACTTACTGTGTTATCTTCTTGGGAAAAAAATTACAGGTCATTCCTCCTTCTGCCTGGTTCATGAATAGTCTTAATTTTTGTAAAATGTCACAGAACAATAAATCCCAGGGAGTTCTTGAAGTACCTCATAAGACTATCTCTTAAAAAGAGACATAAGCTCTTAAAATTAAAAAAAAAATATTAGATTCTTAAAACATTGAAGGTGACTGAATAGAAAGATGAGTTGGAGCAATATTATAACCAAATCATGAAACCTTACTAAGAGGACATAGCGGGAAAGTCCTGGGTTGTGGTTTTTTTATTTCCAGCACTAAGTGCAATCAGTGCTGTCACCACAACAGCAAGACCGGGCTTGTCCTATCCTGTCCCATCCCAGGAGTGAGCAAAGGAACAGATGCTCCGTGATCTGCGGTGCACACAATCTGCATACATTTGTGTCACTGGAGTAATCCCATTTGATCATTTTTGCCTTTGATCTGGCAGTTTGCGTGTGCAGGTGGCTGAGACATTGTCTTACTGGCCACTTTGTTCTACACCCAGCGGAAGCTCTCCTGGGTCTCAGCTCCTCTGCATCCAGCTCTGCCGTTGTTTCATGCCAAAACCCGTTTTCATTCCAAAACCTCTCTCATACCCTGCCAGCTCCCATACCCAGAAGCACAATATTCATTGTGAAGGTTGTTTTTACTGTATTAAATACTCTATTTACTATAGTATATCACAGGGAACAGATTGGATCTATTTCATTTTTGCTGTAATTCATTTTAGTTATTGCTTTTTTCTTAAAATTAATAAGAAGAGAGACTATGTGGTGTCCTGCTTGAAATTCACATTTTAAAGGACACCGAGAGCCCAAATTAGAAGTATACATATTTTTCTAAGGGATGCAGGTACTCACCCAAAAATAGGTTTTTAATAAGTATTTGCCAAAGTCATTTTTAATTGTGCTAAAATATATGTAATGAGAAATTCTCCAATTTGAAACATATACTTGAGTGACATTAAGTGTTAACATTTTCAACATTTCAAACTAAAGGCCTGCACCCTTTAAATCATAACTGTCTGTTTCCCATAAGTAGTCCTTGCCAGTGACCATTTTACTTTCTGTCTACGAGTTTGGTTATTTTAAATATATTATATAAGAGGAACCACACAGTATAGATACTGTATGGTCTGACTCACTTCCTTTAGCATAATGTTTTAAAACTTCTTCTATATTATAGCATGTATCATAACAGCATTCCTTTTTAAGGTTAAATAACATTCCTCTTCACATAGCATATCACAGTTTATTCGTCCATTCACACATTGATGAATATTGGGTTGTTCGTATTTTTGACTTTTTGGTTAATCCTTCCATGAACAGGAGCATACAAATAGTTCTGAGTCTTCAACTGTTCAATAACACCAAAGCAAAGCAATTCTTTGAGTCTGTGCTTTCAGTTCCTATGAATATATCCCTAGAAGTGGGATTGCTGGATCATTTGATAATTCTGTTTAAGTTTTTGAGAAATCACCATACTGTTTCTCAGCTGCACCATATTACATTGCTATTAGCAATGTTCGAGTGTTCCAATTTCTCCATATCCTTGCCAGCACTTGTTACTTTACTTTTAAAAAAAAAATTAGTAGTCATTCTAATGGGTATTAATGCCAAGTTAAATGCAGTATTTGAAAGAGTGAGTCAATTTTCCTTCTTGTGTGAAGCAGTCCACACCTTAAAGAATTCATTTGTTACCTCTATTTCAGTCCTATTTTTTATCAGCCTATGTCTTTAAAAGATGGTATTTATTGCCACCTCTAGCAAGCAAGTTTTGTGTAAACAAAAGCAATGTTTGTCTCTCTTCTTTCTTTGTTGCTTCACACTGTCATTTACTTTTTGGTTAAAATGAGGTTATTTGTTTTGTTCGAGGATATGCTAAAATTTGCAAAGTTGTTACAAAATTATCCTCACCAACATGATCTTGAATGCATTATAATTTGTTAGTACCTGTCCATTAAAATCAGTATTTCCTGTACAACTCATTAATGAACTCATGCCTTCCAAAATTTTACTGTGAGCTTACATTTCCCAGTCATATCCAACAGAGCTTTCTTTAATAATGAGACTATTCTATCTCACTACCCAAATATGCATATTCACTATATAAAATTTGACTATTTAAATTGAAACTCTAATAATAAGTAAACGTAATTAAAACTGAGAACTTTTGTCAACTGGCACATTTTAAACATTCAACAGGCACACGCAGCAGGTGGTCAAAATACAGACTAGAAGTTTAGATGGATACACTAAGAATCTATTTGTCATTTGTCGTACTTAGTCAAAGCCTTGTTGTTAAAACTAACCCCTAAAAGCTGCTATCGCTAAAGAATTACATGTGTAAGAGATAACTGCTATAGGAACATAGATTAGAGAGACAGAGAGAAGGTTTTTTTCTGGAAGAATCAGGAAATGATTCAAAAAAGGGTGGAAACAACAAAACAGACCTTGGAAAAGCTATTACTAGATAGAAAAAGAGAAAGTTGTTTTTTAAAAAAGGCAAATAAAATGACTTAAAAATAAAGTGGTGTGTTGAGGAAGGGAGAAATATGTAAGATATTTCAAAGTAAACTACATCTAGGCAAGAGGTGGCAGAAATGGAGAGAAGTTAGTAAACCACACTAGAGTTAGAGTATGAAGAGTGACGTGTTCATGAACTCAGGTCTGAAGTCACACAAGGAGAGTATAGAAAAACAAACAAAACGAACAATGAACTTGTACATTTCCTGAAACAATTCCTTTCCTTGAGCAGAGTAGTGCCTAATAACATTAGCAGCAAAGAAACAGAATTAATGATCT
Source organism: Dasyprocta punctata (assembly GCA_004363535.1). Lineage (NCBI taxonomy): Eukaryota > Metazoa > Chordata > Mammalia > Rodentia > Dasyproctidae > Dasyprocta > Dasyprocta punctata. Next base: position 16,728 of record RJWM01004673.1, on the reverse strand, counting down.
GATATCATTGATATTTGATGTAGGAAGTCTTTTTTCAGGAATGTTTATAAATATATGATTCTTTCATTTTTGAAACAAAGACGTTCTTACAATGCACTTAAATCAATACATACTATTTAAATGAGTCAGTTCCTGCTTAGTGCAAAGCATGTTTCTTGGCACGTTGTTGCTTACTATAGAATAAAGATCAAATTCTTATAGAATATTATTTATGGCTACACATAAACATATAAAGTTGTTTTATGTTATTTCTAGTTTCTCATTCCATGGGAAAATTTAACATAAGATGTTCAGTACACTGCAATGATTATCTTCCTAAACATTTTTGTCATTGGATTAATATCTTAGAGTGCTTAATTGTTGATTATACGTTGAACAGAAAAAAGCTGTAGACTATTGTCCTGAGATATTGTTCTGCCTCTGGGCTGTAATTTACCTGTCTAATAATACTTCATTCAGGGTGAGCTAAGATTTGCCTTCCATCTACTGAAATTCATTTCTAAGTCTTACCCTTGCTAAAGTTGAATACACAGAGAAAATGTAATCTTGAGGTACTCATTCAAGTTCTCTATAAAGATCTAAAGCTAAGTAAAGGATACTGGGCTAAGAAGGGATGCATTACCCATGAACAATTTTCATAGCTTTTAAAGAGATTATTCAAATGGTTATTAAAAATTGAGTCTTTAATTCTGGATGGATATAAAGTATGTTAATTTAAGGCTTAAAAATTATTTTCACTCAGATTCATTAACATTGTGATGATTCAGTAAGATGACTGCTTACATACCAACCTAACAATCAATAATATAAAGAAAGTGTCTCAAATAAGGATAGACAATATGCAACATTACAGGCAAAAAGGCAGTACCAGCCTATTCCCATATGGAGCATATATATGTGACAGTCATATACTTAGCATATGAAGCACAAATCAATTATAGATACAGCTAAGAAATCAAGTAAAAAAGAAAAAAAAAACTTTCTGTAAGGAAATATATGAACATAATTTCAACTTCACTGTAGACAATAGTTTCAAAAAGAAGCTGTGAAAAAGGTAAACTATAATAAAAAAATTTCCTTACACTTATAATAATGTGTAGCCAAAAAGAAGTAAAAAATAACCCTTTCTTTAAACAAAGCATGAAAAATATAAGATCCAGACTTGGAACAATATTTTCAATACATTGACTAAATATTAGAATTCAGAATGCATGAAAGACTTCTACAAATCTGTATGAAAAAGACACATCGCTCAAGAGAAAAAAATGGATAAAAATTATATTTAAGTAATTCACATTAGGGGAAACCAAAATGTTCAATGCAATGGTAATCAATGTACTAATGATCTGAAAAGACAAACAGAATCATTTGATAAACAAAGTTAAATAGTGTGGTGATATCATATGTTGATAAAGACAAACAGTATGCTGACTCTTAAAATGTTTCCGAAATAGAAGTACTATAACTGCCATGTATGGTAATTAAGTAGTATCTGAAAAAACTGAAAGAAGTAGTCCAGTTCATATAACCAAGCAATTTCACTTGTAAACATATAACTAGAAAGGTCTTGGATGTTGCATAAAGAGTTTATGAAAAAAACAAAAAAGAAAAAATCATTTCTACCTGATCTCTCATAGTGGGAACACTATTCTGTTCTGATAGTGTTCCAGAAATGACCGTTAACAAAAGAGAGAAATACAAATAGTGGTATATTTACCAAGCAAAATAATATAAAAATATAAATCACCAAAGTACATCTACTTATCGTAACTTGAAAAAGTCACAAAAAACAATTTTCTCCTAATGTATTGAATTTGTTCAACTACTTTATTTACTTAATAAATACTATATATCATTTAAGGTTGCACATATTGCATATATACACATGAAATCATGAAATTCAAGAGTAAATATATGAGTGTCATAACAGGAAATTCACAATACTAATTACCTCTTAAAGAAAGTTACGATCCAGAAGTGTACACAGAAAAATTATATTATATATTTGATATCTTATTGTTTAATTTGAATAATAACTCGAGTGTTTTTTCTCTGATTTCTCTGGTTTTATCAATTATCAACTCAATGTAGTAAAATTCAGAGACACTGAAAGCTCCAAGTACTAAGCATAGCAGGACCTGGATTCAACAGCCCAACTAAACATGGATTATAGACAAGTTCTTGGCAAAAGAGCCTTCCTCACATAAGACTCTTACATCAGTAAGAATGACTCATGTAATCTGAGACTCTGAATTACAACTTTCTTTGAAAAGCAGTAGCCAGAAAAGTAATGACACAGTTCTCAACGAGGTCTAAGAATCTATGCTCTTGGCTCCAGCCCCAAAGCCCAAATCAAGCTCCCAACCTGCTGACTGAGTTGGGGAGTAGTGTTAGGACACAGTTCAAGCACATGGTTATACCTGGAAAGCGTGTTAAAACCTGGATCCCAAGGTCTGAGTCCTACATACTCTAATGTAGTAAATCTGGTTGGAGTTAAGGGAAGGATGCACCTGTTGTTGTGTGTTATTTTTGTCCATTTTGAGGTTTTCTCAGGTGCAATGGCCAGTTAAAGAAATATAGATCCAGGAAATCTCCAGATTACTTCAGTCCAGGCAGCTTCTACAGCAAAGTGTCATAGATTGGGTGGCATAATAAAAAAATAAAAATAAGTGTCTTGCTCACAGTTCTGGAAGCTAGGAAGTCCAAGATAAATGTGTTGGTAGACTCAATGTCTGATGAAAATGTGTTTCCTGCTTCACAGGTGCTTCCCTTGTCAAGGTCCTCACATGGGAGGAGAGGGAAAGGGACATCCTAGGACTTCTTTTGTATGGGCACTAATTCCATCTAAGAGAGCTCTGAGTTTCTAATCTAACCATCTTCCAAAGGCCCCTACTACTGTCACCTAGAAGGCTCCAATTTCAACACAAGAATTTTGAATGAGTTTGACATTCAGATTATAACACAGTCATGGTGGAGATTAATAAATGAACATAGTAGGATTTCAGAAGCATTATTGAGGCAATGTCTAAAAGGGATAAATATTTAAGTCAATCTGTTTTTAGCCAAGATCTTATAGAACAGCCGACACTTACTGTGAGGCGATCACCAAAGGAATAAGAAAGTGAGAACAATTTTGAGAAGTCCTGAACTAAACAGATGAGGAGAATGAATGTCCTGAGTAGATGGGGAAATGCAAGTAAAGTTTTAAAGTTACTGAGAAAAGGAAGCCAGAAGAAAATAACTTGAAGTTAAAATCATAATTCCTTGAGTGTCATTTTAGGGTGGTCAGACTTTATCATTTGTACTCTGAAAAACATGATGCACATGATCTCGATTTTCTACAATGGCGAGGAAGCGATCGCTTTTAGGTTAATCTCAGAAACAGGAAGCTGGAAATGGATGAAAGAGATGGGGACTAAGAAAAATGATCTCTTCACTGAACATTTTGTTATTTAAATATAGGCAACAAAACAGAGATGTAGAAAGGTGAATTTGTCAAGATACTTGATATGGTCTTTATGATTTGGAAATTGAAATACAAGAGTAAGTTTGGCTTGAAGGATGATGTATACAGCTTTGAATAGTTTCCTTTACTTATTTTTGTTTAATAAGTTTGAGATATTTTGGCATACCAATAAACATTTGGAAGTAGAGGTGTGACAATCAGCAATAAGGTATGGAATGTGTGATTTTTTTTAATGAAACTCAAGAAATATATGGCAATAAACAAGTAGAAAATTATACTTAATAAAACTTATGTAGAAGGGCATGATATAGCAAATTCTCAACAAATGTTAGCTTACTTCTCTTTGCCCCTAATATTGAAAGCAATTATTTGGAAACATTTAGATTTGGAAATTCAGAGGCATGCAATGTTCAGAAGGATTGAAACATTTAGGGAAATTTCATAACAGAAGAGGAACATAAATCACCCTAGACAAATGGACATAATTTGGTCAAGTATAGAACTGAAGAGCTAGTGTGCAAAACCATGAGGGTGAAGATGTAGGATCTCCGACTGGAAATGAAGTGATGGGTTCTCCTAAGACACCGTAACTGTATTTGAACAAATTTCAAAATAAATGATAAAAGCTCTCATTTTCAAATATATTCTGACCTCAAAAAATGGTGACTTGGGGTGAAAGGTAAGGGTGAGGCTAATTAAAGAAGTTATTCACTGGATATGAGATTTGGCAAGTGTCACTTTCCAGATATTTGTTCTAGAAGAAATGCCAAATGATTGGTGATGAAAAGGATATCTAGGAGATTCCAAAAAATTATAAATATGTAAATACAATTTAAAAAATTAATAAATGAGGGAGAAGTAATAAGGCCCAGTGAGTGAAGATGACTCATTTATTAGCAACATGACATACTGGAAAAGCATATATATTCTCCCTTTGGTGTTTCTAAGAGATTGGTTTCAGGATTCTATGGAAAGCAAAACCCAGGATACCTAAATTCCTTGAATAAAATGGCACTATATTTACATGTGGATGTCAAACTTGTGGGTGCAGAATTCAGGTTGCAGAGGACCAATGTACTCTGTCATTAGAAAAAAATCGTGTTTCTAATACTGCTTTTCTTTAATTGCTCAATGGTCATACATATTTTGACTAACTTCTCTGAATTTCAATCTCTTCATATGCTAAAGAAACCTAATAAGGCCTCTTTCAAAAGGATGATGGGAGGATTAAGAGAAAGAGCTATTGGTTAAGTGAGGTACTTAACACTCTTTCAACAGTTTTCTCTGCATAGGCTTAGATAAGTCAGTTAACATTCTAGGAACCAGATCTCTACAGAATTAGACCAACTAGTTGCCCATATAGCACTAATATATTATAGATACAATTGTGAAAGCATTAGCAATAACACTGCTCATTTCAACAAAGTTAGAGACCTAATATATATACATATATATATATGGTATACAAATATGCATATATATATGATTATGTTGTGTTTCTGAACTCATAGGTGTATGAGGGTGAAATATCAAATCAATCTTTTTAGGTAAAAAACAACATCATTCTCCAGTGGATTGGTGCAACCACACCTCAAGTGACATTTCAAATGGTGCACTGCATCTGCTCATTCATCAACTTGCCAAAGGTTTGACTCCTTTTCAGTCTTGATTTTTTGTTTGTTTGTTTTGTTTTGTTTTGTTTTTTTGTTTTCTTAAATTCACATTTTGCTGAGTCTTGAACTGTTCAGCTAAATAAGGAATATAACATATTAAATCTTGCTTAAATAAAATAGCCCTAATATATCAAGTACAGATACTGCCAAAAGATGGCATTTCATAGTTAAGCACAACACTAGCTCCCAAATATTGCACACAAGTGGATAGCTTTCTTTTTACCTCTCATCAATGTCATTTCATATTTGAATTGATTCTATTATGGCATAAAATAAAATACAATTATGGAGGCTAACATGATTCGCTTTGGGGAAACATTAGAAAGTTTGCTTTTTATTTTGTGCAGATAAAATAAGAGAAAGCAGCCTTACACCTATGGGGCTCCCTAGGTAGCTGTTGCATTTTTTACCCACCTTCCATGCTCAGCACAGTGCTACATCACTGGAAATCACTAACCTTCTGGGGATATAGTCTGGGAGGGGTAGCCGTAGTTCAAGGACAGGGTAAGGGAAGGGAAGTCAAAGGAAGGAAGTGGAAATACAGCAAACACATGATTAACAGCTGTTTTCTGGAGCAGGCTTCCATGGGGGATCTGCAGCTGTGTCATTGTGCTTTATTTCTGCAGATTGTACAGGACTTAAGTGAAAGATGCATACAGCAGGAAAATGTGGAGTGAGAAATACAAGGAAGCCCAAAACCCATGGCAACGATAGTTCATTCCTTACATACTCCCCCACGGAGGTGCCCCTGGCCTCCACGGTACAAGGAATAGATTACTAAGAAAGAAAATCACTTTACCCGCTGGGTATCTGTCCCAGGTGACCGCTGGGATTATTTTGCCTTCTTTTGGGGTTGGAGTGAAGGAAAAGGGTTGATGGAGCACTCACCAACCCTGTTTCTCCCCTTTAATAAATCAGCTATAAATCAGCTGCATGGCTGTTTTCAGAGCAGCTACCTGTGCATGCACGAGACATATACAATACAAGCAACTGAGCACCCAAAATAATACCAGCATCCAAACTGGAGACTCAAATCGAGTTATGAGGCTTATTAGCTACAAATAAAAGTGGATTATCCTAACGTTTTGCTTAGAATTAAGTCCTGATTCCCAAACACAATAGACGGCAAATGCACAGGGCAATGTGTGTGTTTGTGTGTGTGTGTGTGTGCGCGTGTGTGTGTGTGTCTGTGTGATGACATTGCACAGCACATACTGGAAGGAATATATTTCCTCTGAAGAGTCCCCTTCAAACAATTCCATGTTTGACAGCTCCTTCCTCCATACTCAGAGCTCAGCCAATGGGGTTAGTAATCAACCTCCAAAGGAAACATTCGCTTACCACTACTTAATAAACGCGCAAGCCTTCTCCGAATAGACCTTTGTAACACCCAGGCTGATGAAAATCACTTACACAGGGCAGATACTCAGAGGAATTAACAAGGTCGGGTACTTCCTGGTGGGGGCGCGAAAGGGTGGGAGGTGCTGAGGTCAGGGTTAAACTACAGTGCGGAAAGAAGCTCTTCGCCCTGCCCTCGCCTCCTTTCATCTGTCCAAGTGGTCTCTGGCGAGTTTCTGGGTCTGGAAATCTGCCCCTTGGGTTTCTCAGGGAGCCAGAGACGACATTTCAAAGCCCCATCTAAAGCAGTCTACTTTCAAAAGCCCAGAAAAGCCTGACCGATGGCCAGAATCGCCCCATTCGATCGATTCCTGTGTCCGCTTAGGGTCTCATCAGCGTCCCCCTTCTTGCCCTTTCAGATCGTTCCCCTTTTGAGGTGTGCAGGTTTCTGAGGGTGTTGGCGTGCACCCTAGGGATATTCGGGTGGAAGCTCCGACCCGAGGCTAGAGTGGCGCGTGTTTCTCTCCAACCCCACCGGTCTGCCTGCAGCACAATGACCCCCTAGAAGAGACCTGTGGGGCCAGGTGTGCGCCCCTGCTCGGATCCCCCCACCCCCATGCGGGGCAGCCAGCCGCCTCCCCAGCGCCGCAGCGCCCGCCGATCTGCAGCGCGGGCTTGGGGGCGGGGTGATCACGCCGTGCTCCCCGCACGGCCGCCCGCAGGGCTCTGCCCGTCTTTCCTCATTGTGTCCGCAGCGCTGCGGGGCTGAGTCGCACCAGCGCCAAACCCAAGTCCCGTGCAGCGGGGATCCCAGAAGGTTATCGGGGCCGGGAGAAGGAGCGAGAAGGACCCCCGGAAGGGCACCGCGCTCCATCAATAATGCACAGGCGCCTGGACCTCATGCAATTTGTTTTCCAGCTAAACGCCACCAACTGGAGAGTTTATTGGCACGTCCCACGCGTGTGGTTTTTGTGTGTGAAAAATGGGATGCACCTTGCTCATTCATCTCTCTCCTCTCCTTTCCCCTCCCTCATTTTTTTCTCCTTTCTTAAATAAACTCCCCTTTGGCTTAGCTTTAACACCCACCCGCCCCCATCTATCTCCATATCGGCCGCGCATTTCCACGCAAAAAAAAAAAAAACTGTAGGTTGGAAACGCAGGTCTCAAAACATCCCATCGCCTACATATCACCAAGAGTTCACCAAAATTCACCTGGTGACGCTTATTTTCGAAGTCCCCACTGTTATCCATTCCTGGAGAATGCTTTCAAAGTTTGGAAGCTCCGGAGAGCCTGATGATTCCCGTGCTTCAGTGCACATCACGAACAACGGTACGTTCAGAGACACCGAAATTTCACTGCAAACTTGCCCAGCCCTAACCCAGCAGGCAGGCAGCTGATGCTTGCAAGATCCCAAGAGGCACTTCTCTGCGTGTCCCCAGGAAACCCAAAATGCGACAAGCAGCCTCTCAAACAAGGGTGAAGCCAGCCACACCGCAAAAACAGAAATCCTGAAACTTCTTTGTTAAGCTGGCGCAGCCCACCCAGAACGAACACCCTGCAGAACTTGCAAGGAAATAAACATCGCATCCCTGCAGGGAAACTTGTTGAATCCTGACCGAGCGTAAGGCTGCAATTTCCGATTTAGCCTGAAGGTTTTTGATTATACCCCCAAAATACCTTGGTGTATCAGTCACAATTTCTGAACAAACTGCTGAGTCTTTTCCGCACCCATTCTCCACTCCAAAGACCACCGGTGTAAAACCGAGCGAGTCCCCTTTCACAATTCTAAAGCCGGCTGTCACTTCCTTTGCAATCATTTTCAAGACTTACCCTTGGGCAAGACTGTGTTCAGAAATCTAGCGGCACGGTGGTGCAGGCGCAGCCCTCCAACTTTGCTATGCACGGAGACCTTCCCGAGTTTAAACCAAGCACAAGCTGTCCGAGACTTTTAAACCTAAGAATGGGGAAATAGGGAGAGAGTAAAGTCGCCTTCCTTCTCAGTATCAGCCACTGGAAAATTTTCAATCCTTCTTCAGTAGAGAATTCTTTCAAACCCGTTATCTGTATTACTATTAATGCGCAGAGCAGACGGCATTGCATACAAATAGGTCCAAGTGTGCGCTTCTATTGGTGGCTGTGGAGGCCCCTGGGTCCTACTGCTCCATCTCTAAACTACGAGGCATCGCTACACCCGCAGCTTTGGAGGTGCGGAGGGGAAAATGGATTTAATTGATTCGTTACCTCTGGTATTGTAATGCCTGCTGCGATGTTTAACCAAGGGGGAAAAATCGTCACATTTAAACTCCTGTCATGTGATCTATCGTTTCATACCTGCTTTTAATTGTCTGTGTAGGGTGGTTTTAATGATACAAAGGATTTTAAAAGAACATTTTCAGAGGAAAAAAATTCAGATACTTTTGGCAGGAAAAATCCTTTTTTTTTTTTGTCTGCTCTCTATTATGTATTATTCTGATAGTGTACAAGTCCAGCTATTATTACATAATTAAATACCTCTGCACTTCACTTACATAAAATGTACCCAATTTTATTCTTGCAAAATGCATGACTACTTCAAACACAGTAACTTAAAATAGGTTAAATTGGTAGAAACCAAAATGAGGGCTATTCATGAGATATAGTCTTGATATGCATTCATCAAATGTTACCAAAAATGTGAGCAATGACAATGGCATGAGCGTCCTATTTACTGTGCATCTGAGTCATTTAGAAATACCGGATATAAGAATATTGACATGAAGATAAACATCAACATAAAATTGTCAACAATAATAATGTCAAAATATGTCAAATATCTAATGTTAATTACCACACTTCCTTTGTACAGTACTTCTCTTACCAAATCTATTAGTAATGCAAATTGGCCTAAGGAGGACTTTTAAAAGGAGGCAGATCTTGGAAATCACCTGAAATACAACATTGTGGTAAAACACTTCAGTATATCATCAGTCGAGGTAACTATTTTAAAAATTAGAACACTAATAGCTGAATTTAATAGCTAATAGTTTAAGCTCTTAAGCGTACTGTTTCCTTTGAGCTGTAATTTTGTGAAGGGAAAGACAAATTTTCATCTAAATGGAAATGATGCAGACCTTCTTCCTTCAAGTCCCATGAAAGGTATTTGGAGACATCACAACATGGAAACATACCATAAATTCATTGTAGTTACATGCAAACAGTAATAGCAAATTCAAATTTAATTGCAAAATTATTACACTAATAATTTCCAGCTGAATGCTATTGGAAAGTGATACATAAAATAAAGTCAGCAGCCACCAGTCCATGAATTCACCAGCCATGTGTAAACTAAATAAATGAAAACAGAAAATGTGAAAATATCACAGAATCCAGCTCTTATTCCAAATACATGTATAGCATTTGAATTTATGTAGCATGTGCTATGATCCTTTTTCATTTCCATAATTCCTTTCCTTTCCAGCCCCTTCCCTTCCCCCACCAGTAACCCTTGACAACAGAAGTGTTACTTCAAGTCCAGGTTGCCTTTGCTGCCTTCCAGACCTAACTTACAGATTGCAGCCCTATAAGAAACAGCATTAACTCTTACATGGCAGAGATCCTTTAGGGGTTAGAAAATGCAGTATTCTCATGTGTGTTTTCAAAGTTTTCAATAAGGACAAATTTTTTAAAAATGTATGATTGATTATGAATGGAAAGACATGATCATTGACATTATATTAAACTCCACATGCTATATTTCCCCATTGCTATTATGACTGAAACAGGCTATAGAATACAGGCGTATTGCAGTCACTCTGTTCCAGGTTAAAACATTTCAAATTATAATAGATTTTTAAAAATATTAAGATATTGTCATGTTGGTATAAGAGCATAAACAAATTGGTTTTCCTTAAAAGGGAAAATAAAGCTATTATTTGGTATAGTAAGGAAAGGATAATGACCACTCAAAGTTGAATGAAGATGATTCTGATTCAATTTCTTAAAAGTATATTACTGGTCTTCCAACTTCCTACTACTAGGCAATCTGAAAAAAGGAACAATCATTTGCTTTCCAAGCGCAAGTCAAAAAATCTATATTGAATGCATATCATTTTAGAGCTAAGATATGTAATTCATATAGGCAGAAAGATTTTATATGAAACTAATGCAATTTACCTGTGATCTAATTAAATGGGCAAGGTGAATGATAGACCAATATTATTGTGAAAAAGAAACATAAATAAACCCAATGTAGCCTATTAACTTATTACGTTTTGATTTTTTCTTTCTACATAATATATAATATTTTGATGCAAACCTATGCTAAGCAGAATTGAATCCTAAATTCAGCTTAGTTTTTTTAAAACTGCATTTCTTCAGCAAATTCTGTTTTTCCCAACTATCTTGTACAAGATATATTACACATATAATAATACCTATCTGCAAATATTGCAATATGCTTAGTTTACTTCTTGACTACTAAGGTAAAAAAAAAATGTTTCAAACAAAGATTTTGGAGCATAATAGTTGACACATTTTCTGAATTTGTTGGAATACCCTTGATCTATTTTCTATTATGTAGAGTATTGTTGAACCTCTCATTTTGTTGGCTCAGGTTTCAAGGACAATACATGCTAGTTAGAAACTGATTTCCATTATGTCCTTGGATCATGATGACTATGCCTTATTGTTGCTAATGTGAACATCTATAAAAGTTGGAAAACAAAACATACTTGGCATATCCCTGCATGTCATTAATATAATCAAGTTACTTTCTAAATTTAAGCAGGTAAGAATGTAATACCACATCATTTGGTAAAATTCAGTGAACTCTAACACCATTCAGATACTATCAAAGTTATTTCAAAATTTTAATAATTTTGGAATATGTGCAGTCTAAAAAGGCTCAAGGCCATTGACATTAGTCTATTCATTAGTCCATGCTTTAAACAGAATATCCACTCAAGTTTTATTTTAGATGCAAACAAAAATTAACAAACACGAATTATACCTTGAAAGTAGGAATACAAAATTAAGAATGCATTCAAACGAACTTTTTAAACAGGTATAACTTAGTAGTAAATGCTGATATTGATGTTAACTAATAATTGGGATAGCATAATATATTAAGTAATGGACTAAAGTTCCTTCAAATAATTTAGAAAATTAGATTGACCACATTTAAACATATGGCTTAGAAAATAACCTGAATGAATTGATAAATTACATAAAGAAAGAACATTTCAAATAACCTAAGTAAAATGACAAGTTTGAGGAGAAATATAGAGTTTCAAAAAGATGAGCTAAGTTTGATGCTAAGTAGAAATGACACTCACGGTACAATGATTTTGGTAAGGTGACCACCATGAATGGAATGTTTATAATATTCAAAATTCTAAGACAATTTGCAAGGAAATAGGCATGGAGAAGTGTAATTTTATGCCATATGAAAGAGGAGTATAAAGGTAGGTTGAAGGGAAGGTGGGGGGATGGAAAGAATCAAGATAGATCATGTACATATACAAATTTCCTATGATGAATGTGATCATTATGTATACTTAAAATACACCAGTAAAATTAATTAATAAAAAATAAAGCTGATAAGATTGAAATATGACAAAAGTGTAGAAGTGAAATGTATTGGCAAAAATTTAAAGAAGAAACTGGAAAACAAAGGAGAATTTGAATAGACATATATTGTAGGTCTTCAAAATTGGGAAACACGTTGATAAACAATTTTGTACTCAAATAGTAGGTTTTTAAGGATATTTGTACCTGTTATTTGAAGAAATCTGTTAATAAAAGTTTCAAAAATTTTTGAAAGCATAAAAAAGTTAACCTATAGAAAATGCTTATAAAACTTAAGATAAATTTGAATGAAGCAAACAAATACATAGACATATTGGAATATTTTATCACCATGAATTCCAGTTATTGAGGACTAAACGAAATTTTCTACGTTTGTTATATCGAAGTTAATGGACAGATTTCATATTTTGCCCATCAAAGACAGTCTGTTGTGCTATTTGAAGGAAAGCTGGGCTAATAAAACTAACATATTTAAAAGTTATTCATTCAGGGACTCTAGGAAGAGAAAGATCAGTGCTTCCTGAGAACTTGCCATGCTGGGTCAGAGAGGATCCAACAGAAGACAACTAGCCAGTCTTCCTGATAAGTGGCATGAGCGGCGTGGACTCCAGGAACAGAAAGATTAGTGCCTCCGAAGAACTCACCATAGCGGCGCAGGGAGGATCCAACTAGAAGACAACTAGCCAGCCTTCCTTGTAAGCAGTGCAATGTATTCCAGGAAGAGAAAAGTCAGCGCCTTCCATGAGCCTACTGGCATGCGGGCTGAGAATCACCACCACCACCACCACCACCTCCATAAGCAACCTGCTGGTTCTGAGGCCTGGCTAAGTTGACAGCAACTAAGGTACTAAATTCTTGTATTGTTTGGTTGATTTTGCAGGCCTGGGACTAGCAGTCTGAGCATCTTTTGGGAGGATGACAATATGCGATAGAGCAAATATGGGAGATTTCCTTCTATCTTGTCTTTCAGGCCCAACATTGTTCTCACTGTTTTGCTTTATTCAATACTCTGTTTTGATTAGATTTATTCTGTTTTGTTTTTGGTTTGATTTTGCTATAGCTGATGGAATGGACAATTATTGTGAATATAACAAGATATACTATAGTAGTTACTGTTTTCTTAGTATCCTGCTTTGAAGTTTTGTACTAATTCTACTGTTTTGTTATGACTTTGTTCTGTTTTGTTTTGTTGGATTTTACTATCTTTAAAATAAAATTAAAAAAATAAAATAAAAGTTATTCTTTCAGTCTCTTCTAAGAATTTCTTTGGAACTTGTTTATAAAGCATAATAAACTAACGGTTATTTTTCGTTCACATTCCATCTTTCTTAAATAAGTTCATTCATGCTGCAATACTATTTGATTTTGTCCTACAGCAATCTTGTTTTGTACAAGAGTTGGATCACTTGTTTGTTACATGAATATTAATCTGCTTTTATAGACACTATGTTTAACATAGAAGAAAGGATAAAACTGTGATATAAATAATTAGCAAACATTTTTCTTTGAATGAAAGGATAAGTGAATAAAGTAGGGAAAATTTTTGTGGTTTTCAACTTAGTGACATATCATCTCAAATAAGAAAAGGACTGGAAATGTAGCTCAATGGATTCAATTCTCAATATCACACACACAGGCACATACACACACACACACATACACACACACAAATTAGTGGTTCTCAGACTAAGTATTATAGCATTTGTCCACTCAATAAGCAGCTTTTTTCTTACTGATTGGTCTGTTTTCTTCTGAATACAATTTATTCTTTAATTTTATTATAGCACATAGTAGTAAAGAATAAGAATAAGCAGATGATCCATAAATAGAGGGAGATAATTGAAAGGATAGGTTCAGTGTTGATTCTGGCACTGGATTTGATGGTAGAAAATGAATTTGATTATCTTGGTAATATTATTTAGTATATTTGAAAAAGAACCTTAAATACTGTATACATATGTGTGTGTGCATGTGTGCATATGTGGATGAGTCTGCTTGTCTGTTATTGGGAAATAATCCCAGTGCTTGTATCATAAACTACATCCTCAGATGATTATTTTAGTTTTCATTTTGAGATAGGGTCTCACTGAGTCTCTAAATAGCCCATGGTATCGTAACGTTTCTCAGCCTTTTGGCTAAGATCAAGTTTAAATAACCCATGGATACCTGAACACGCAGTCTTCCTTCTTCAGTCTCCCACAGTGCTCAGAGTACAGGTGTGTGCCATCAAACACAGTTGAAAAATAGGTTTAAAGCACAGATTTTTAAAAATGGAATATAATTTGTGGAGGAGAGAAATTAAACAGAAAAATTAAAATCAGAGAAGCAATTAAACTGATACTATAGAGTAAATATAGAATAAGAATAACAAAAGTTTAAAAACAAAATTTAGTTCAATCTAAAAGTAAAGTTTTTGAAATTAGTTAGAGATAAGACTTGTCACAACATAGGAACTATTTAGTCTGTAGTTGTTCTGTAGCTGTTTTCGCTGAGGTAAAACATTTCCTATTTGGAAGGAGAAACATACTTAAAACTCAGAAGTGACTACAGAAATTAACAATTATTAGTATCTATGTGTTATGATTATGGGTGAATTTTCTTTTTATGTTTTTTTGTTTAGTATTTAACACATGAAAACTTTCTTGTTGAAGAAATTAAGACAAGTATGAATATTAAGTCAAACAATGGAAACAAACACCTCAGTTTAAATTCCTTTTATTTCCATTCCTTGAGCGTGTCATCAGCTTTCTGATCCTCAGGTCATTCTCGCTAATGAGCCAATAAAACTTTACTATGATGAGAATAAAATATGGGATAAAATTTTGAAACAAATATTTTAAATAATGTGAGTCAATACTAGAAAAACACTCAGCTATTTTAAGGACATTTCACTATTTAATATCGAAACATTAATCTATCTAAGTTGCAGATGTTATAATCAAATTTCCTTTTTATATTTCTTGAAAACTTTGTAAGGGTACAAATATGTCTACCAGTTTTCTAAAGTAAGAAATGAGGGAATAAAGCAGTAAATAAGAATAATGCAAAAAACTCCATATTTTAAGGAAAAACTCTAGAAAATACCTTATGAACAATTAGGCTTTAGGACTGAATAACATGTTATATTATTAGTAAGAATTAATATATAGCAAAAATTATTTTCTATTTTTGCTAAGTAAAACAAGTTTTAGATTATGAGACTGCCTTAGAAGCTGTTTATCTTGATTTTACCCAAGCATTTGAAAAGAGCTTTCATCATTTCATTGTATGTAAAGTAGAAAAAACTCACTGAATGATAGTACATTTAGGTGGATTTGTAGCTAATTAAGCAAGTAGACTTCCTGTGTTGATTTATCAATGTCAACCTAAGAAGGCCTGGCACAAGCTTTCAACCTATGCAGTTTAACATGTTTATCAGTGAAGGTATCTTCATAAGTTGCATATCTCGGGTATAGCTAAGAGGGAGAGATAACATCTAGGACAAATAACTGAATATGCAAATGGAGATTCAAACCTTAGAATGTATAAACAGAGAATAGCTGAAATAAAGCATTTAGCAATAGACTATTTGACAATTAGGCTCAAAGATCAATATGAAATCACTTAGGGGGTTAAGTCAACCGCAAGTTCAATATAAGTTAATGGTGTGATGTGAAAGCTAATAAGACCCATGTTAGGTTGCAATGGCCAAGGACTTGTATTAGGATCAGAAGAAGTAGTAGTTACTCTTTCCAATTCAGAGCATATGAAATTAGATGATAGTAGTGGAGAAGAGAGCAAGATAGCAGGATAAAAACCAAGATAGTGGTGAATCTAGCACTGGCATATGAAAAAGAAGAAAGAGAATAAAGATGTTTAGCACAAAGAAAAAGAATTTAGAAAATATGACAGTGAACCTCAAGTATATTTAGTGTTCTCATATAAAAGCAATAGAAAGACATGAAAATGTTATTCTGATATATTTAGAGTCTAAAATGCTATGATTCTTAGTGCAACCCTGCCTCAAAAAAGTAGGGCTGAGAGTTTGGCTCAGTGGCTTAAGCACCTGTCTGGCAGGCGTGAGGCTGTGAGTTCGATCCCCGGTGTCGAAAAAAAAAAAAAAAAAAGACAGAAAAAAAACTCTGATTCCTATTGCTATTATAAAAGCAAAGCTTATTAAAGGTGGAAATTCGTACAGTGAATATTGTGTATGTAAACTTTGAACCTGAGTACTCTTAAAATCTTGGCAAATGTTACAAAATCCAATTTATATATGGACTATGATCGCATGTTTAAATTAAGCTGATTGGTCATGATTTATCTACGAACACTTCTCAATTCCAATTATACGCATAACTATGTGAAAAAATATCCAGAAAGGAGAAATGAATAGGCCAGACAGATGAAGATTGCAAGTTGTGTAAGTAATCGTATTAACTATACCAGTTAATGACACATGCAAAAAATCTAAGCATATTCTTTGACAAGAAATTTAATGATGATAATGGGATAAATTATGGCAAACCCTTGCAAATTCTTGGCAGAAACTCATAATTGTGAGATTTATTCACTAAGAGAAGTTTAGTTTGCTTTGCAACATGACACAAGTAATTTATTACTTTCAGAAAAATTTCCCATTAAACAGGTTGCATGTTTTTCTACTTAAGGTCATCTCAGGGATAATGGAAGTAAAACTCCTTTGACAG